>ML295103.1:0-22468 GCA_005239495.1 Nicotiana undulata | reverse complement strand
TATATATATATATATAAGTAGTTCGTGGCTCGGTTTATTTATTGGTTTATTATTTTATAATTGGAGTTATTCATTGGAAATCATTAGATTAAGTTTACTTTAAATTTATTTTATTGTGTTTAAGTACATAATCAAAGGAAAATAGCTAACCGAATTCTAACATTGGTTTTCCTAACAAGTGTGGTGTTAGGCGCCATCACGATCCCTAAGGTTGGGAATTTGTGTCGTGACAAGTTGGTATTAGAGCGCTAGGTTGCTTATGTCTCACAATTCACGAACAAGCTTAGTAGAGTCTGAAGGATCGGTATGGAGACGTCTGTACTTATCTCTTAGAGGCTATTGAGTTAGGAAAAACTCCGGTTCAGGCTACTCCTCAGGTTCAGACCCCAATAGCCAATCCAGTTGGGGTAATTCAGCCAGTTGCAGCAGCGCCGCCACTTAATGGGAAAGCCATGCCTTCGGATGCTTTGTGTAGACTGGACAGGTTTATCAAGCTTTTCCCTTTTCACTTCAGTGGAGCTACTTCAGAGGGCCCTCGGGAATATCTGGATAGTTGTCATGAGATATTGCGTAATTTGGGCATTTTGGAGACCAATGGGGTCGATTTTTCTGCTTTTTCAGATGACTGGTTCTGCCAAGAAATGGTGGAGGGATCATCAGTTGACTAGACCAGTGTCGCGCCCCCTTTTTCCCCTTAAGCGGGGATCGGGTTTATGACATTCTGACAACTCCTTTTAAAGGAAGAGGGTTAAAAGAAGAGCCGACACCTAACGATTTTTAAGGTGCGTTAGGGAACCTAGAGTGATTAACTCATGAGACTAGTTTGTGTTACCAGAGATTGGGTAAGGTCTTGAAATTATCCCAAGGGGAAGGCATTAAGCACCCCTCAGGATCCACAACTCTGGTTCTCGGCCAAAAGGTTTTCGTTAATTTGTACAATAAGCAAGTAGCAAGTAATGGCTCAAATAAGAGAGGATTTCAAATAAGCATTGGAGTTATTAACTTTTGAAAGAACTAATAAAACATTTGAGAGAAAGACATCCTAGGTTTGAAACAATATGGATCACATCAATGGAATACCTGATAGACACTCCTAAGAGAGGGGCTACACGTGGTATTAGCGCTCCGGTCATCATATCCATATTCTACCATTTCCCACCCCATGAAGGTAATTAAAGCGTGTGTTGGTCACGAACTCTATTGCGTGCTATTACCCGTCCCATCCTATCAGTCCCGGAGGAGGCTAGGACTACTATCTTAAAAGGGGGTGCTAGGCTGACCCACACTCCGGTTTAGGCTACTCCTCAGGTTCAGACCCCAATAGCCAATCCAGTTGGGGTAATCCAGCCAGTTGCAGCAGCGCCGCCACTTAATGGGGAAGCCATGACTTCGGATTCTTTGTGGAGACTGGATAGGTTTATCAAGATTTTCCCTTTTCACTTCAGTGGAGCTACTTCAGAGGGCCCTCGGGATTATCTGGATAGTTGTCATGAGGTATTGCGTAATTTGGGCATTTTGGAGACCAATGGGGTCGATTTTGCTGCTTTTGAGATGACTGGTTCTGCCAAGAAATGGTGGAGGGATCATCTGTTGACTAGACCAGTGTCGCACCCCCTTTTCCCCCTTAAGCGGGGATCAGGTTTATAACATTCTGACAACTCCTTTTAAAGGAAGAGGGTTAAAAGAAGAGCCGACACCTAACGATTTTTAAGGTGCGTTAGGGAACCTAGAGTGATTAACTCATGAGACTAGTTTGTGTTACCAAAGATTGGGTAAAGGGCTTGAAATTAGCCCAAGGGGAAGGCATTAGGCACCCCTCAGGATCCACAACTGTGGTTCCCGGCCAAAAGGTTTTCGTTAATTTGTACAATAAGCAAGTAGCAAGTAATGGCTCAAATAAGAGGGGATTTCAAATAAGCATTGGAGTTATTAACTTTTGAAAGAACTAATAAAACATTTTAGAGAAAGACATCCTAGGTTTGAAACAATATGGATCACATCAATGCAATACCTGATAGACACTCCTAAGAGAGGGGCTACACGTGGTATTAGCGCACCGGTCATCATATCCATATTCTACCCTTTCCCACCCCATGAAGGTAATTAAAGCGTGTGTTGGTCACGAAATCTATTACGTGCTATTACCCATCCCATCCTATCAGTCCTGGAGGAGGCTAGGACTACTATCTTAAAAGGGGGTGCTAGGCTGACCCCTAGGTTTAAAGGACGAACTCTAAGCGACAAGCAAAGACAATTAGGACTGCAAATAAAAGGGGAAAAACAAATAGAAGCAAATATAAGGCCCAAGTATTCTTCCCCAGGTTGTGCACACAATTAGCATGACTCAAACACAAGTAAGGCCTTTCTAATTTCAGGACCTAAGGCATGATGTCTAGGCGAGAATGCAATAACGAGGCAATTTTATTACTAATTTTAGAGAGGGGATTGTACCAGTTTTTAAATACTGGTTTTAACCTGTTGTTAGTCAAACAATATGTGTGGAGAGTAGATTTCCTATTTTTAACTGATCCAACACCTAAGGCTTGCCTAGGTGTACCAATTATTACGGGAACTTGTTCAAATAGCATTAGTACACAAACTGTTTTAGGTGTCTAGAATCATAAGGCATTACCAGCTTTCTTTTAGAGGAACTAAGTGAGGTTCTTATACCTATTATACATTAGGCTAGGTGTAACTGGGCGGATACAGTCTTATGTATGTACAAAGTGTATATGCAGAATTCCTGAAAATGATTTTCTAAATGCACAATAAAGAGGCAGAATGAGACGTATGCAAGATTCCTTAACATGATTTCTAAATGCACAGCACTCTCAGTTATTAAATCACAGTTTCAGGAGACTATTTGGAATAACATATTATTAATGTTGTCCTAGAAAACAGGATCTCTAAGTGTGCGACATTATGAAATAAGATTGCAGCTTGTTAACACATTTGTCCTAAAGCAGGATTTTTAACAAAAACACAATTGGTATGAACAGAGTCACATATTAGCAATTTTTGTTGTTATTAGATCCTATGAACATGATTTCTAAGTGAATACCATTATGATGAGATGCTGAAAGAAATAAACCTAATTGTCATGGTATCTAATGCATGATTGACATGTTGTTCCTAAGCATGGTGGCTATTGCACATATAGGAAAAGTAAACCTATGGGCATGATTTCTACCCGCGTCTATACTAAGTATGCATACCCCACCCATTTCACTATCCAACCCCAGAATCTTTTATACAATCAGTTATTACAAACCATTGTTACGCGAATTACATAAGTAAATAAGAAAATTAAGAAGTTACACTATAGGGAGCCTACCAATAGGCCCAAGTCTCTAGGTACTTAATGCCATATGCCATAACCTTTCATAATTCGGGTGTGTCAGAGTTCCTAAAGACCTCGGAGGATCCCAGGCAATGCTCACACCCATGTTTCCTAGCCAAGCGGGAGTAAGTGCAGTGTGGGAATGCCAACCTTGTTTGTTAGAGTTCAGAGGGTACTCAAAGGGTCCCTAAATCAGTGCTCACACAAAGGGGCTAAACTTAAGAAACTAGGAGTAGAGTGAGATGTGCTCATAGTTTAGAAAGTTTAAGTAAAACAGTGTTGAAAAACAGTTTAAGAGAGGAAGGACTTTAGTAAAGATCAACAAAGGTTCAATTGACTAAAATAGTTTACCAACTCAAAACAAAACAAATCCAGCATCACATAAAGGAGCCAGGGTGGCCCATCAGTCACAAACAAAGGTGAGAGGTTTGAGGGACAAATACACAACCTGTGAAGCAGGCAGGTTCACACATAGACACATAATCCAAAGGTTTCTAAGGATTCAGGGGGAGGTCAGGGATATGACTAAGTGTCAAGTTAGAGAAACATATCAACCAAAACACTAACATCATGATTGAATTTAACATATTAGTCATAGGCATGGAGATGCATATAAAGAACAGAGGCTAAGTGCAGAGAGACACATTGATCATTCAAGGTAAAGTGAAAATAGACATGTAAAAGGGAATTCAGAATTCTAATTGCATGTTGGACAACAGAACCACAAGTGGAAACATATCAAGAATACAAGGAATTGAACTATCAATAGAAACATGTTGGTTTGATGACTGAAGCTTAAATCAGAACATACCAGTATGATGAAGAAAGCAATAATGCAAGCAAGGATAGGAGATGCACATTAGTCAGCCTTGGCTCGAATCCAGCTCACATAAAGTAATAGCAAGTAGCACAGAAGAGAGGGTGAAGAGAGTATAGAACCCCCTTTTTTTTGTAAAAGAGAGTGCACATATCAGTTTTTTGTATCTATGTTTGTGTGTCTGTAACGAATGAATAGAGTGTATATATAGATTTTTTTCCTTTTGTTTTTAAAGAACATTAGTAAATAAGGTACAGATCAAAGTCAGGAAGCAATTAAAGGAATCAGAATCAATTAACAAGCAATCGGTCTGAGTACTCCCTCTAATCAAGGAAGTCAACTTCAAACGGTAAAGACAACTGACCAAATAAGGAAAGAAATCCATGGCTGGCATGTAATACATAAGGAAATATTTCAAACTAATACAAATATAGGGCAGGTAATTATGCTAGATACATAACATATCAATTAAGGAATGTCCTAAGAATCAGTGTGACAGCATAATTGGCTATGAAAATAAGCAGGGAATGACGGAAATCAGCAGGAAATCCTCGAATGAGGTTCAAATTACAGGAAACTAGCATCACTTAAGGAAAGTATCTTGTATGACTGGAATACCACACAGGAAAATAATCTCAGCATACAGAACAAACAATTGGTTTAGGTTCATAAAATCCTAGTTAAAAATCGATTAAACAGTAGAATTAATCACATAAGGCAAGTGAATAACTCATGGATCAAAAATCAGTAGTGTATTACCTTAAGAGATCAGTGAAGGATACTAATCTGAGGGAATCAAGGATTCAAATAAGGCCAGTATCAGCTAAAGGAAAAAATAACATGAGTTAAATAGACAATGTTCAAGAACTCTGAAACCCTAACAATCTCAATAGAGTAAAATCATACAAGCTAGGGATTCATGTGTATTACAGGGTAAACATGGAGGCACGTAGAGAGAGTAAGAAAGTCAGAAACATATACGAACACCATAGGGTAAAACTTACGAGAATCATAAAGCTCGTAAGTACAAATGCAAACATGTATTCAGAGACCTAAGGTTTAGATTAGGGTTTTCTTAACACAACTCAGATAAAGAGAGAGACTTCAATAAAATCATTAAACACAATAGAAATTTTTAGAGAATACTGGAAAATCGTATGAAAACCATTTAAAAGAAAGGGTTATGAAACCCTAGTTTGAAGATGAAAGATCGTTTAAAATAGGAAGGTTCTTCAAAGAAAAACATGTAAAAAGCTTCATGATATACATAGATCTAAGGCAGATCTAGAAGAAATTGGAAAGATATCAGGAGTTAGGGTTTCATGAAACCCAGAGAAATAAGAAAAACCTTAAAGATGTTATCGGCGTTTGCCAGGAAAGTAGTAGCTCTTACTCAGACGGCCGGAGGTGGCCGAAAAATAGCATGAGGGACCATGAGAGGTGAGTGAACCGCTCCAGGTGTGCCTGAGGGCCTTAGGGTGTCATTAGACCGGTGTAGAATGAAGTAGTACCCAGGAGATTATGGGAGGCCATAGTTTCCGGCGAAGGGACTAGCCGGAGAAGACGAACGAACTTCATCGAAGGGGGGAGGCAAGGGAAGGTTCTAGAGAGAACCAGAGAGAGATAGATAGAGAGAATGAGCGACCGAGAAAATGAGAGATCGGAGGGGGGGGGGGGTTAGTCTTAGTTAATTTTGGTAAGTTTTGATATGGGCCGTTGATTTGAATTAATCAACGGCTCAGATTGAAATGGGGGATTGGGTCGGGTATTTAGGAATTGGGCCTTGGGTTGTTGGGTCAATTTAATTGGGCTGTGGGTTTGGGTAAATAAGACTGAAATTGAAAATTAAGAAATGGCTATAAGTTAAATACCCATTAAAATAGATAAATAATAAAAATAGCTAATAATTATATAAAAAATGAAATTGAGGTTAAATTAATACAATTAAGGTAATTAGCTAATATAAAAAAATATAAAATGGCTAATCATTGATTAAAATGGTATAAAATATACGATTAGGCTATAATTGTGAAATTATTGTAATTATAATTAAATAATGCAAAAATTGGCTAATTTATGTAAGAATTAAATCCTGACAGGACTAGAATGGTATATTGATCTAAGAAATAATTTGAAATTATTTGTAATGTGATTTATGAATAATTACTGAATATAAAACATTAAATAAATAGGAAAATAAATTGGTAAAATTATGGGAAAATGCCAATTAGTATGAAAAGTGATTTTGAGGTATATATGCAAGTTTGAAAATAATTTGAGGAAAAATTGGGTATCAACAACCAGTTGGGTCGCCTGCCTTGACTTGGGATCAGTTTTCTCATCTCTTTATGGAGAAGTTTTTGCATGTTACTACTCGAGAGGATAAGCGACGTCAGTTTGAGCGACTTCAACAGGGCAACATGACCGTGACCCTATATGAAACTCGTTTCGTGGATTTGTCTAGACATGTTATTCTGCTGTTGCCCACAGAGAGAGAGAGAGGGTCAGGCGGTTTATTGAGGGCCTTGCTCAGCCCATCAGGTTGCAGATGGCCAAGGAGACAGGGACTGAGATTTCTTTTCAGGATGCAGCTAATGTGGCTAGGAGGGTTGAGTCGGTTCTCGGGATGGGAGGTCAGGTGTCTGACTAGAGACCTCACCATTTCGGTGGCTTCAGTGGTACCTCACCTGGAGGCGGGACTTTATTTAGCTGAGGCCATTCTTCTAGGCCATTTCATTCGACACCACATGCTTCGTATGGTACTTCGGGTGGTCGTGGTTTTTATCTGCCTTCTCCTGCTCAACCAGTCTATAGTTCTCCTTCAGCTCCTATTAGAGCACCTCCTCTGCAGAGTTTTCATCGTGGTCAGCCAATTCGTTCGGGTCAACATACTTATCAGGAGGGATGTTTCGAGCATGGTTAATATGGACATATTCGGAGGACTTGTCCTAAATATGCAGGTAATCAGTTCAGCAGTAGGGTTCTCGTGCTATAGTTCCGGCACCAGCTCCAGTACCATCTGCCCAGCCAACAAGGGGTAGGGGTCAGGCAGTTAGAGGTAGAGGTCAGAATGTTAGAGGTAGAGGTCAGAATGTTAGGGGTGGAGGTCAGACCGCTAGAGGTGGAGGTCCTCCTAGAGGTGTGATTCAGGGTGGCGAGGCCCAGCCCCGACTATATGCATTTCCACCCAGGCCTGAGGCGGAGTCCTCCGACGCTATTATTACAGGTATCATCTCAGTTTGTGATAGAGCTGCTTTAGTTTTGTTTGATCTGGGGTCTACTTATTCTTATGTTTCATCCTATTTTGCCTCATATTTGAATGTGCCCCGTGATTCTTTGAGTGTTCCTGTTTATGTGTCTACACCGGTAGGGGATGCTATTGTGGTAGATCGTGTATATTGTTCGTGCGTTGTAGTCCTTAAAGGTCTTGAGACTAGTGTGGATCTTTTACTTCTAGACATGGTCGATTTTGATGTTATATTGGACATGGACTGGTTTTCGCCCTATTATGCCATCTTGGACTGTCACGCCAAGGCAATTACCTTAGTCTTGTCGGGGTTGCCTCGATTAGACTGGAAAGGGACTCCTGTCCATTCTCCCAACCGAGTGATTTCATATGCCAAGGCTCGTCGCATGGTGGAGAAAGGGTGTTTGGCTTATTTGGATCATATGCGTGACTCTGATGCCGAGGTTTCTTCTGTAGAGTCTGTTCTTATTGTTGGTGAGTTTCCCGAGGTATTTCCTGCAGACCTGTCGGGGATGCCACCCGACATGGATATCGATTTTTGTATTGATATGGCTCCGAGCACTAACCCATTTCTTTTCCTCCATATCGAATGGCCCCACCAGAATTGAAAGAGTTGAAAGAACAGTTGCAAGATTTCCTAGATAAGGGTTTCATCAGACCTAGTGTCTCGCCTTGGGGTGCGCCGGTTTTGTTTCTAAAGAAGAAAGATGGGTCGATGAGGATGTATGTAGATTACCGGCAGCTAAATGAAGTTACTATCAAGAATAAGTATCTATTGTCGAGAATTGATGATTTATTCGATCAACTTCAGGGTGCTAGGGTATTTTCGAAAATTGATTTGAGGTCGGGCTATCATCAGCTGAAGATAAGGGCGCCTGATGTTCCTAAGACAACCTTTCGGATAAGGTATGGGCACTATGAATTTTTGGTTATGTCTTTTGGGCTAACTAATGCTCCAGCAGCCTTTATGAATTTGATGAATTGGGTTTTCAAGCCCCATCTGGACTCTTTCGTGATCGTGTTCATTGATGATATTCTAATATACTCCCGCAGTCGGGAAGAGCATGAGCAGCACCTCCGTATAGCCCTCCAAACTTTTAGATATAATCAGTTGTATGCCAAGCTTTCAAAATGTGAGTTATGGTTAGATTCGGTAGCCTTCTTGGTCCATATAGTATTAGCCGAGGGTATTCACGTTGATCCTTAGAAGATTGAGGTAGTCAAGAAATGGCCAAGACCCACTACAACTACGGAGATTAGGAGTTTCTTGGGTTTGGCGGTTACTACCACCGTTTTGTGGAGGGATTTTCATCCATAGCAGCCCCGATGACTAAATTGACTAAAAAAGGTGCCCCATTTAAATGGTCAGGCGAGTGTGAGGCGAGCTTCCAGAAGCTCAAGACAGCCTTGACTTCAGCACCAGTGTTGGTGTTACCATCAGGTTTGAGTTCTTTCACGGTGTATTGTGATGCTTCCCGAGTTGGACTTAGAGCAGTATTGATGCAGGATGGCAGGGTGATTGCGTATGCGTCTCGGCAGCTGAAAGTCCATGAGAAGAATTATCATGTTCATGACTTGGAGTTGGCAGCCATTGTTCATGCATTAAAAATTTGGAGGCACTATCTTTATGGCATGTCGTGTGAGGTTTTTACTGACCACCGCAGTCTCCAGTACTTGTATAAGCAAAATGATCTAAATTTGAGGCAGCGAAGATGGTTAGATCTACTGAAGGATTATGACGTCACCATATTATATCACCCAGGGAAGGCAAACGTGGTGGCCGATGCATTGAGTAGGAAGGCGGTGAGTATGAGCAGCCTTGCGTATATTCCAGTCGATGAGAGACCATTAGCTTCAGACATTCAAACGTTGGCTAATCAACTCGTGAGGTTGGATATTTCGCCCAGCAGTGTTCTAGCCTGTAGAGTCGCTCGGTCTTCTCTAATCGAGCGTATCCGAGAGTGACAAGATGATGACTCACATTTGATGGTCCTTAGGGACACAGTTCGGCACGGTGGTGCCAAACATGTTACAATTGGAGAGGATGGTGTACTAAGGATGCAGGGCCTAATATGTGTACCTGATGTTGATGGCCTTCGTGAGTTGATCCTTGAGGAGGCTCACATTTCTAAGTATTCGATTCACCCAGGTGCAACCAAAATGTACCAGGATTTGAGGTAGCATTATTGGTGGAGAAGGATGAAAAAGGACATTGTTTCTTATGTGCTCATTGCTTAAATTGTCAGCAGGTAAAGTATGAGCATCAGAGACCTGGTGGTTTTCTTCAGCAGATAGAGATTACCGAGTGGAAGTGGGAGTGTATCACTATGGATTTCGTTGTTGGACTCCCATGGACTGAGGAAATTAGATGCAGTTTGGGTTATTGTGTATAGGTTGACTAAATCAACGCATTTCATTCTTGTGGTGATTACTTATACTTCAGAGCGATTGGCTGAGTTATACATTCGGGAGATTGTTCGCCTTCATGGGGTGCCCGTGTCTATCATTTCTGACCAGGGTACGTAGTTTACTTCGCACTTTTGGAGGGCAGTTCAACGTGAGTTGGGTACTCGAGTGGAGTTGAGCACAACATTTCACCCTCAGTCTGACAGGCAGTCCGAGCGTACCATTCAGATTTTGGAGGATATGCTCCGCGCTTGTGTTATTGACTTTGGAGGTTCGTGGGATCAGTTTTTGCCATTAGCGGAGTTTGCTTACAATAATAGTTATCAGTCGAGCATTCAGATGGCTCTTTATGAGTCATTGTCGCGCCCCCTTTTTCCCCAAGCACTCCTTTCGGGGCCCGGTTTAAAAGGGTTTAATGACATTGGTTGGGACAACTCATTCCTTTTGGGAAAGGGGTTTATTTATTTGAAGAGTCGCCACCTAACGATTTTAAGGTGCGTTAGGGCACCTATTGGGGTTCATTTACAACTAAGTTTGATAACCAGAGACAGGGTAAGGGCTTGAAATTATCCTAAGGGGAAGGTGTTAGGCACCCCTCAGGATCCACAAGTGTGGTTCCCGGCCAAATAGCTTTTGTGAATTTGTACGATTAGCAAGTAAACAATTAAGGCCCAAATAATAGGGGATTTGGAAATGTTCATAGCCTAGGCACATAGAAGTTACAAGTTTAAAAATGTTTAATAACTAATGGATTTTTGAAAAGGATTATAGTCTAAGCCTGTTTATGGGGTAAGGGGGATATCCTAGGTTTGTTTATAATATGGATCACATCAATGCAATACCCGGTATGACACTCCTCAAAGAGGGGCTACACGTGGTATTAGAGCACCGGTCATCATATTCATATCTACCCTTTCCCACCCCGTGAAGATAATTAAAGCGAGTGTTGGTCTCGACCTCTATTGCATGTTGTTACCCGTCCCTTCCTATTAGTCCCGGAGGAGTTTAGGAATTTTATCCTATAAAAGAGGTTCTAGGCGGACCCTTATGTTTTAAAGGTAAAATACTAAAGCGACATATAAGAAAACAGATAGGACTTCAAATAAGGGGAGCATGGAAAACAAATAGAAGGCTCAGGTATACCTCCACAAATAATATACATAAATGGCATGACTCATACACAGTTAAGGTCCAGATTCAAATTCATATCCCAAGCATGGTATCTAAGTGATAACAACAGAGAGAGATTTTATTGCATAACTCGGAGAGGAAGTCCTAATCAGTTTTGCCTACTGGTTTTAAGCATGCTGGTATTAATCACAAGAAGACATTCCCAGCTTTTATATTTTAAGGTTGATTACCTAAGGCTTGCCTAGGCGTGGGAGGATATGCAATAGTTGTTCAGAGTTGTTGACGGTTTCAGGTTGTTATATTCAAAAAAGCATGCAGTTCTAAATGTTGCATAATACATAGGAATCTATTACTAGTTATTAGAACAAAGTGAACTGTTTCATACTCAGTAATTAGACTAAGTGTGATTGGACGACTGTGATCCTAGAACATGATTTCTAATGCAAGAACATGCAGAATAACTTGAAACAGGATTTCTAAATCCATACCACGTTATGCACAGTTTCAGAATAGGCAGAAATGACATTTTATTTTAATGTAGTTTTACCTAGACAGGATTTCTAAGTGTATAGCATGATGATTGCATGAATGACCATTGATGTTAACACATTTATCTAGAACGAAATTTCTGAATGTTTTCAGGACATGTAAGATGCACATAGGACAGAATCACATTAGTTTGTTTTTATGTCGTTATTTACCTTAGAGATAGAGTTTCTAAGTGATGATGAGATGCTAAAAAAACAATACATATATGGATCCTAGGGAACATGATATCTAATGCATGGCATGCTTGGCATATATTATACCTAATCATGGTTGATATTGCGCACAGAAGAAAAGTACACCTATGAGCATGATTTCTACCCTTGAATATACTACTGCATACATAGTACCCACCCCTTTTCACTATCCAACCCCAGAGTTGTTTTACAAATAATTATTACAGGCCATCGGATATGAATTACATAACTAAAAAATAAGAAGTTAACTATATGGAGCCTATAGTATAGGCCCAGATCTCCATGTCCTCAATGCCAAGATATTTCACAGCCTTTCTCATAATACGGGTGTGTCAAAGTTCCCTAAATACCTTAAGGGATTCCGGCAGTGCTCGCACCCATATTTCATTGCTAAGGTAGAGTAAGTGTAGTATGGAATGGCCAGCCTTAGTGTGTCAAAGTTCTGAGGGAGCTCAGGGGGTCCCAAAGCAATGCTCACACAAAGGGGGGAGAACTTAAGGGGTCTAAGAGTTGAGTGAGAGTGCTTGACATAGTTTTGAAACAAGGTTGAGTAGGAAACAGTTTTGAAAAAAGGAGGTTTGATTGAAATGATTTCATAACAAAAGTTTAACTGAGGAAACAATTTTAAAGAGCATAAACACCAACTTCAGGACCAAACAAGTTCAACATCACACAAAAGGACCAAGAACAGTCCAGCAACCATAAGCAGGGGTGATTGGGTTTGAGGGACAAATACAGAGCATGTGAGGGCAAGCATTTAGTAGGCAGAAATATGCATAGGTATACAATCAGAAGTTCCTAAGGGGTTCAGGGAACTGGGGATACAGTAGGGTATAGGGTTAGACTAACATAACAGTGAAGTGAAGGCAGTAATACAAAGTAAGAAGTAAGAGATGCGCAATAGTTAGCCTTGGCTTGGAGCCGGCTAACTTAGAGTAATAGCAAGCAGCACAGAAGAGAGAATAGAGAGCTTTAGTTGTGAGAGAGAGCTGTTGAACCAGATTAGTTCCTTTCCTCTAATGAGGGAAGAGTATGCATATATATAGTTTTGAAAGCTGGGTGAAAAGTAAGGTAAAAATTAGAATCAATCAACAATTATGGAACTTGGTATCAATCAGAGTGAAATCAGCCCAAGTACTCCCATAATTAAGGGAGTTATTCAAACGGTAAGTAACAAATAAGGAAAGAGGCCATATATAGCTTAAAGGAATATTCAAACAGTGCAAGTATAGAGTAGGTAATTAGGCTAGGTTCGTTAGATTCTAATTAAGGAAATAGGAACCAATTATCAATAAGTTAATCATGTAACAATGTAAGAAATAAACTAAAGGTCGGAAATTAGTAAGAATATCCCCATAGGAAATCAGTAAAGGTTTTCAATCACAAGGAATCAGGGATTCAAATAATAGAAAATAATACTAAGTACTATAGACTTTTATGCATGAACGGAATGAACACAATATAAACAAAAGATATAAATCAGGAACCCTAAATAAGTAAATGTCACGACCCAAATTCTGACTCGGGTCGCGATGGCGCCTAACACCGGAGTCAGGCAAGCCAACACCAGTTTACTAACGTGATTACTTTACTTATTTGGATGTTCAAGTACTTGTCAAATTTTAAGTTAGGAAATCATTTAAAGGAAATAGTCAAGTGATGCAACTTGATTAAATGAAACTCAAAAGATTGTTTGCCAACATATACAGTATATAGCAAAATACTAGGAAAACCAACTACGTGTGCTAAGACCTAGTGTCACAAGTCCACAGACGACTAGTGGAATATACAAAATAGGCAAAATAAATGTATCTGAAGGGGGTAGACGGAAATATCCAAAAATAACAGAAACTCCACAGTGTTGTTGAGGAACGCCAGGAAGAGCAGCTCACCGTGTAGTCTAATCCAGATAGTACCCTCAAGATCGCGCTCCGGTATGATAACCAGATGCACCAGCCTCAGAACCTGTACAATTAAGTACAAAAGCGTAGCATGAGTACATATAAACAAATATGTACCCAGTGAGTATCCCGTCTAAATTCGAAGAATTAGTGACGAGAGGTAGACATATTACTCACTAGGGTCATTAGCACTAGTATAATTAAATACATCTAGACAGGATTAACAGTCATGGCAATCAAGTAGACATGGAATATCAAGTATGTGAACTACAATCTACCCGCAAGTGTCAATAATAATATCAATAAAAGTCCCAAGTCCCCTTCTACACAGAATAATTTATTTGATAATAACAATAAGACTCTCAGTCAAATACATAGCATATAGAATGCCGAGGCGTACGGCCGAAGCGACGCAAAAATAAATGTGCACTGCCGAGGGTCGAACGACACAAACCATAGATGCATCTATTACCCCGCTCGCGAATCGATCATGCGACGCGGTTGACATAACTATAAGGCTACCCCGCTCATGAATCATACATGCGGCACGAGTGCTCGTATACATACACATAATTATCAAGAAATTCAGGAATTTATCACGGATTATACTTGAAATCAAAGATTTAAGCATTTAAACTTACACATAACTTCCTAATATCCTCATGTCAATTTCAAAGATAATAAGCAACTAGGAACACATGTAAAGATACAGGTAAGACACATAAAGGCATGCTTGTGAAATCCTAATTTCTACCCGACATAACACATTAGTAGCTACGCACGGACTCTCGTCACTTTGCGTGTGTGTAGCCCCCGCAAATAAGGATAATTCAATCATTTACATTTACCTATGGGGACAATTCCCTCTTACAAGGTTGGAAAGGAGACTCACCTCGTACCGAACCTACTTCTCGAACCAAGAATGCGCCCGAAACTCCAAACATTACACCCGAGGACTCGAAACTAGTCAAATATTATATAAATATGTTAATATACACTCAAAAGCATGGAATTCTCTTACTATTTTAGCTAATTCATCATTCTTGAAGAAATCCCAAAATACACCCCCGGACCCACATGCTCGGATTTTGGAAATTTTCGAAAAAAACACTCACCCATAACCTAAGGATCATTAATATATAGTTTTTGTATGATTTCATGGTAGATAAGTGGTGAAATTCTCTAAAGTTCATCAACCCTAGGTTTCCACTCTAACCCTTTTGATTTTCACTAACTGGGTGTTAATCTACCTAAGATTTGATGTAATAGACCAACATTTAAATGGAAATTACTTACCTCTTAGTAGCTAGGCCGAATACCCTCTTGTGAGCTCTCAAAATCGCCTATGGTGGAGAAGAAATGGTGAAAAATGGTTAAGTCCCGTATTAAATGAGCTCACTGCCTTCAGTGATATCGCACCTGCGGCTCGAGGACCGCACCTGCGGTCTCGCACCTGCGAGCCAAGGCTCGCACCTGCGGAAGTGAGCAAGGAGGCTGGGGATCGCACATGCAGAGGGATTTCCGCACCAGCGGATCCGCTCCTGCGGAGAAAGGTCTGCACCTGCGGATTTGGACCATCTCCCCTGGGGCCGCACCTGCGAGGCCTATACCGCAGGGGCGGTATCGCACCTGCGATCTGGGCAACCGCACCTGCGGTCCCACTAGACCTGATGCACCAGCAGCTGAAGCTGCTAGTTTTTGGCCCCGTTTGGTGTTCGGGAGGCACCTAGGCCCACCCGAGCCCCCGTGCAATAGTATCAACAAGTCCTAAATCATATCACAGACTCGCTCGAGCCTTCGGAACACCCAAAACAACGCTAAAACTCAAAATCACACCTCAAAACCCCTAGAATCAAACTTAAGAAAATTCAAGTTCTTGAATTCGTTTCAATGCGCCGAACCAACCTATACTACTCGGAATGACACCAAATTTTGCAGGCAAGTTATAAACGACATAAAGGAACTACTCCTAGTCTCGGAATTCCGTTCGGACTTCGATAACACAAAAACACGTTCCAAACCAAATTATGATCTTAAGGAAACTCTGTTTTGTTATTTGGCGTCGAAACGCTCTCGGGTCATCCAAAACTCATTCCGGACATACGCACAAGTCCAAAATCATCATACGAAGCTACTGGAACCGTCGAAACTCGATTCCGAGGTCGTTTGCTCAAAAGGTTGACATAAGTCAAACTTGGCCAAAAAGGCCAACCTTAAGGAACTAAGTGTTCCTATACTACTCTAAACACTTCTGGATCCCGAACCACCCGTCCCCACAAGTCATAAATCACTTTAAGCCGCTACGGGAAGTCTTATTTTGGGGAACGGGGTCCGAATACGCAAAACAACCGTTCAGGTCGTTACATTCTCCACCTCTTAAACAAATGTTCGTCCTCGAACGGGTTTAGAATCATACTTGATGTGCTGAATAAGTGTGGATATCTGATCCGCATGTCCCCCTCAAACTCCCACGTCGCCTCCTCGACTGGTTTGCCCCTCCACTGGACCTTCACAGTAGAAACTCTCTTGGATCTCAACTGGCGATCCTGTCTATCAACAATAACAACTGGCTCCTCCTCGTAGCCCAAACTCTCATCCAACTGAATAGTGCTGAAATCAACCACGTGAGAGAAGTCAGCGTGGTATCTCCGGATCATGGATACATGAAATACTGGATGAACACCTGATAAATTGGGAGGTAAAGCAAGCTCATAAGCAACCTCTCCAACTCGTCTCAACACCTCGAAAGGACCTATAAACCTCGGGCTCATCTTGCCCTTCTTCCCGAACCTCATAACACCCTTCATCGGCGAGACCTTCAATAGTACCTTGTCTCCCTCCATAAATGCTACATCACGCGCCCTCTGATTCGCGTAACTCTTCTGTCGGGACTGTGCTGTGCGGAGCCTCTCCTGAATCAACTTCAATTTCTCCAACCCATCCTTCACTTGGTCGGTGCCATATAACTTAGCCTCGCCAGGATCAAACCACCCGATAGGAGAACGACACCGCCGACCATACAAGGCCTCAAATGGAGCCATCTCGATGCTGGACTGATAATTATTATTGTAAGCAAAGTCGGCCAAAGGCAAGAACTGGTCCCACTGACCTCCAAAGTCAATCACACATGCCCTGAGCATGTCCTCCAATATATGAAATGTACGCTCCGACTGGCCATCAGTCTGAGGGTGAAATGTTGTGATGAGATCTATCTGGGTACCCATCTTATTATGCAATGCTCTCCAGAAGTGCGACTGAGGACCTCGATCTGATATAATGGACACTGGCACATTATGTAGCCGGACTATCTCCCGAATGTAGATCTGGGCTAGCCTCTCAGAAGTATAATTAGTAGCTACAGGAATGAAATGCACCGATTTGGTCAATCTATCCACAATGACCCAAACCGCGTCAACCTTCTGCAAAGTCTGAGGTAACCCAACCACGAAATCCATAGTGATGCGCTCCCACTTCCACTCAGGAATGGGCATCTGCTGAAGCAGGCCTCCTAGCCTCTGGTGCTCATACTTAACCTGCTGGCAATTAAGACACCTAACCACATACTCCACGATGTCCTTCTTCATCCGTCTCCACCAGAAATGCTGCTTCAAATCATGATACATCTTCGTAGCACCAGGATGAACAGAATACCGAGAACTGTGTGCCTCCTCTAGAATCCTCTGCCTCAAGCCATCAACATTAGGAACACACAAACGACCCTGAAGTCTCAGAACACCATCCTCGCCAATAGTAACCTACTTGGCACCACCCTGAACCATTGTCTCTCGTAGCTCTGCCAAACACGGATCATCATACTACCGAGCCTTGATCTCCCCCAATAATGAAGACTGAGTAACTACATGAGCTAGAAACGAGGCTCTGAAAGATCTAATCTCACCAAGAGGTTAGCCAAGGATTGAATGTCCAAGGCTAGAGGTCTCTCATCCACTGCAATGTAGGCCAAACTACACATACTCTCCGCCTTCCTACTCAACATATTTGCTACCACATTTGCCTTGCCCGGATGATAAAGAATGGTGATGTCGTAATCCTTCAGCAACTCAAACCACCTGCGCTGCCTCAAATTCAGATCCCTTTGCTTGAACAAGTGCTGCAAACTGCGGTGGTCTATATAAACCTCACAAGATACCCCATACAAGTAATGCCTCCAAATCTTAAGAGCATGAACAATCGCCGCCAACTCTAAATCGTGAACCGGATAATTCTTCTCATGAACCTTCAGCTGGCGCGAAGCATAAGAAATCACTCTCCCTTCCTGCATCAACACACATCCCAAGCCAACGCGTGAAGCGTCGCAATATACTGTGTACATCCTAGAATCTNTTCTCATGAACCTTCAGCTGGCGCGAAGCATAAGCAATAACTTTCCCTTCCTGCATCAATACACATCCTAAGCCAACGCGTGAAGCGTTGCAATACACTGTATACATCCGAGAACCAGAAGGCAATACTAGAACTGGTGCTGAGGTCAATGTTGTCTTGAGCTTCTGAAAGCTCGCCTCACACTCTTCAGACCATCGGAATGGGGCATTCTAATGAGTCAATCTAGTTAGTGGGGCTGCAATGGATGAAAAGCCCTCCACAAATCGTCGATAGTAGCCTGCTAGACCCAAGAAACTCCTGATCTCTATAGCTGAAGTAGGACGCAACCAACTCTGAACTGCCTCAATCTTCTGAGGATCAACCTTGATACCCTCTTCGGATACTACATGCCCCAAAAATGCCACGGAATCCAACCAGAACTCACACTTGGAGAACTTATCGTATAGCTTCTGTTCCCGCAAGGTCTGGAGCACAACTCTCAAATGTTGCTCGTGCTCGCCCAGGCTATGTGAGTAAATCAAGATGTCATCAATGAAGACAATGACAAAATAATCGATATACGGCCTGAACACCCTATTCATCAAGTCCATGAATGTTGTTGGGGCATTAGTCAAGCCAAAGGACATCACTAGGAACTCATAATGGCCATATCTCGTACGAAAAGCAGTCTTCAAAACATCCGAGGCTCGAATCTTCAGCTGGTGATACCCCGATCTCAAATCAATCTTAGAAAACACCTAAGCACCCTGCAACTGGTCAAACAAATCATCAATGCACGGCAGTGGATACTTGTTCTTAATAGTTACCTTGTTCAACTAGCGGTAATCAATACACATCCGCATAGACCCATGTTTCTTCTTTACAAATAGAACTGGAGCACCCCACGGCGATACACTCGGTCTGATAAACCTCATAGCCAACAACTCCTCAAGCTGCTCCTTCAATTCTCTCGGAGCCATACGGTACGGGGGAATAGAAATAGGCTGAGTTTCTGGAGCTACATCAATACAGGAATCGATATCATGATCCGGAGGCATGCCCGGAAGGTCTGAAGGAAATACATCAGCAAACTCTCGAACAATTGGCACTGAATCAATCGCCGGAGACTCGATGGTGGTGTCCCGCACATAAGCAAGATACGCCAGACAACCCTTCTCGACCATATGTTGAGCCTTCAGGAAGGAAATAACTCTACTAGCTGAACTAACTGAGAAACCTCTCCACTCCAGCTTAGGCAACTCAGGCATGGACAAAGTAACCATCTTGGCATGACAATCCAAGATGGCATAATAGGGAGATAGCCAATCCATCCCCAAAATAATCTCAAAATCAACCATGTCGAGCAACATGAGGTCCGCTCTAGTCTCGAACCCACAGAAGGTGATCACAAAAGACCGATAGATCCGGTCTACCACCAGAGAATCACCTGCAGGAGTGGACACATATATAGGAGAATCCAAGGGCTCACGAGGAACATCCAGAAAACAAGCAAATAAGGCTGACACATATGAATAAGTGGATCCTGGATCAAATAGCACTGATGCCTGCCTACCACATACTGAAATAGTACCTGTGATCACGGGGTATGAGGCCACTGCATCTCCTCGGGCCGGAATAGCATAGAATTGGCTGGTGTACCTGAAGACTGACCTCCGCTGGACTGAATAGGAGCTAGCTGAGCTCCCCCTGCCTGGCCTCCACCTCTGGGACGACCTCTACCAGCCTGTCCTCCACCTCTAGGTGGACGGGGCACCGGTGCTGAGTATGTAGGCTGGTAACTCTGCTGAACATCCCTGCCCCGAAACCTGGGACAAGTCCTCCTCATATGGCCTGACTCCCCACACTCATAACACCTCACTGGTGGCATGGCCTGCTGCCCTAAAGAAGAACCCTAGATAGTTGGGGGATGGTGAGAACCCTTTGACCCCTGATGACCTGAATACCCGCCGGAGTAACCCTGACTGGCTGGTGGGAGGTAAGAACTCTCCGGCATGACGCTAAAATAAGGTCTCACTGGAGCACCACGGGGAGGTGGTGGAGGAGCTAAATATGGAGGCCTGCTAGGCTGGCCACTGCTAAACTAACCCCCGCCACTGCCTGGGGCACCTCTAAAATCTCCAGAAAATATAACTCTCTTGTCCTGCTGACCCTGCTTTCTGCCCCTCGATCGATAACCCTCAATCCGACGAGCTATCTCAACCACAAGATGATAGGGAGTACCCATCTCCACTTCTCGGGCCATGTTGGCCCTAATACCTGAGTGCAGCCCAACTACAAATCTCCGCACTCTCTCAGCATCAGTAGGAAGAATCATAAGGGCATGATGAGACAACTCAAAAAACCTGGCCTCGTAGTCTGTCACCAACATCTACCCCTGCTCCAGCTGCTCAAACTGATACCACAGCTCTTCCCTCTCTGAAGGTGGAATATACCTGTCTAGGAATAGCTAAGTGAACTGCTCCCACGTGAGAGAAGGGGAACCTGCTGGCCTACCAAGGATAAATGACTACCACCATCTGCGGGCCCTGCCCTCTAACTGAAAAGTAGTGAAATCAACTCCATGGAACTCCAAAATCCTCATGTTGTGCAGTCTGTCCCTGCACCTATCCATAAAGTCCTAGGCTGTAACGACCCCACCGGTCTTTTTGAGATCCAGCGTGTCGTTCAGCAGTTAGGAGTCATGAACAACTTCATTTCGGGTATTGTGACTTGTGTGTATTGTCATAGTTGAAATTCAGGAGGTTCGGAGTTAAATTAAAAGGAAAATTCTCATTTCAGAAGCCTTAAGTTGAAGAAATTGAGTAAGACTGAAATTTTGACTAAACGACCTCAGAATCAGGATTCGAAGGTTCCACCAGGTTCGTATGGTGATTTTCGACTTGGGCGTATGTACGGATCAGGATTTGGATAACCCGAGAGAGTTTCGGCGTATGATGTGGAAGTTAGCATTTTGAAGGAATTTCCTAAGTTTGGCTTGAAGAGCATTTCTTAGATATTGACGTCCGTTAGGGATTCCGAGTCTGGAAATAGCTTCGTATGGTGATTCTGGAGTTGGGAGCGTGATCGAAAGTGAATTCGGATGTCTGTAGGTTATTTTGAAGCTATTTGGCTAAAGTTAGAAATTTGAAGGTTTTTGAGAAAATCGACCGGAAGAGGAAATTTTGATTCCGGGGTCAGAATGCGATTCCGGAAGTTGGAGCAGGTCTGTAATGTCGAATATGACCTGTGTGCAAAATTTGAGGTCAATCGGACGTGATTTGATAGGTTTCGACATCGGATGTGAAAGTTGGAATTTTCAAAGTTCATAAAGTTGAATTTTAGTGCGATTCGTGATTTTGGCATTGTTTGATGTGATTTGAAGCTTCAAACAAGTTTGTGGGATGTTATGGGACTGAGTCGTGCAATTGGACGGGGTCTCGGGTGTGTTTCGGGGTGGTTTCGGGCCATTTTTCTCTACTTTGTTGTTGCTGTCATCTGATGTTTCTGGTGTGCTGTGCGATCGCATCCCTTGTAGTGCGATCGCGGAGGAGAAAATGGGAGGTGTGATTTTTGGTCTGTGTGATCTCGGCCTCAGTGGTGCGATCGCGGAGAAGGATTTGGAGGGAGCTGGAAAAAGGTCTGTGCGATCGCAGGCAAGCTTGTGCGATTGCATAGAAGAAATGCTTTGCTGCACTGATTCGACTTCGGATGCTCATATCTCACAATCTATAAGGCATTATGAGGTGATGTAAAAATAAAAGTTGTATCCCTTTGTGTCTAGTTTCTAGAAATGTAAACCATTTAGCATTTGGATTTATGTACAAAATGATATGGCTGTTACACTACAGGGTGTCCGGGAAGATAAAGAAGAAGTTTGTGTTGCACAGCGCTGACTTTGGCAGCTTATATCTCGAAATCTATAAGTATTTGGGATATTACTAACAAATAAAAGATATATATATTGAATTCTAGTTTTCAGAACATTAAACCATTTGTCATTTGGAGTTTTGTGCAAAAGGTTATGACTATTCTACTAGAGGTTATCCGGGAGGCTGGGCATTTGTTCTCCGCGATCGCGAAGCTCTTTCCGCGATCGCAAAGAGCAAATTTTGGGCTGGAAAATTGTACTCCGCGATTGCAAAGCATTTTCTGCAATNTTTGGCCATTTCATCAATTCCTTCACTTGGTTGGGGCGATTTTGGAGGATTTCAAAGGGTGATTTTCATCAAGCATCAAGAGGTAAGTGATTCCTTCTCATTTCCAAGTTAATTCAAGGTTTATACATGGGATTAAACATGAAAAATTTGTGGAAAAATTAGTATTTTGAAGAAAACCTAGAAATTTGGAATTTTGGATTTTAGCCACGAATTGAGCATGAATAATTGAGTAAAATGTGTAATTGAATTAGTAAAGCTTCGGGTAGAGATTTTCTTCAAGAAATTTTGAGGTCCGGGCACGTGGGACCGAGGGCATTTTGGTCATTTCATTAAGCCGGGTTGGGGAACTTTGTAATTTGAATTGGTTATGATCTATTGAGTATATTTTCATTGAATTATCGTT
>MDKH01115431.1:0-50137 GCA_005239495.1 Nicotiana undulata | reverse complement strand
CCGGATTATATTTGCAACGCCCGCTTAGTCTTTTATTAGACACAGTTGAGCGTGATCAGACGCGTTCGCGAAGGAGGAAGGCGAGGCTTGAGAGTTGCACGCGCTTGTTCTTCACGATCACGTGTTCTTGGTTGTGATCACATAGTTGTTGGTTGCTGACCAACGCATTCGCTACTAGAAGTCCGTGTTCGTGTAGACCATTTTGGAGGGCTGAGTTGTTTTGTTCTTGGCGATCGAGAGGGTGTTTCCACGATCGCGAAGAGGAACTCCTAGGCAGACTTTTAAAAATCCAAATCAAGGGTTAGAGTATTATTTCATAGTTTGAGTTGTGGAGCTCGAGTTTCGGCGATTTTGGAGGAGACTTTCACGTCTTGGATCGGGGTAAGTGTTTTTAACTTGGATTCGTTATTATTTCATGATCTCATTTTTATTTAGAATTTAATTAGTGAATTAAAGTGAAGAAATGGGAGAATTTGTGGAAACTTTTCAAAAATGAAAAATATAGGCTTGAAGGTCGATCTGAGGTCGGGATAGAATAATTTTGGTATGGTTGGACTCGTAATCAAATGGGTGTTCGGAGTTTTTAAATTTTCTCGCATTCCGAGGTGCAGGCCTTAGGTTGACTTTTTTGGGCTGACTTTTTGATTTTGTTAAAGATTGAAACTTTCTTGTTTGAAGTTGTTTCCTACGACATCATTTGTTGATATAGAGTTGAGGTCGATACGCATGGGAAGGTGTAACGACTCGGTTAGTTGTTTTGCGTATTTTAGTCCTGTTATTCTATTCATTGCCTCATTTATGATAAAATTATGGTTATGTGACTTATCGGGGTGGTTGGTTTGAGTTTCAGATGAGTTTCGAAGTTAATTGGGACACTTAGTCCCAAAGTTGAAAGATTAAGTTGAAAGAATGGACCGGAGTTTGACTTTTGTGTAAAGTACTCCGAAATGGAGTTTTGATGATTCCAATAGCTTTGTATGGTGATTTTGGACTAAGACATATGTACGGATATGGATTTGGAGGTCTGTAGGTTGGTTTGAGTATTTTTAGTGAAAGTTGAAGGTTTGAAAGGTTGATTGTTTGACCGAAGGATGACTTTATTGATACCAGGCTCGTAGAGGGGGAGGCCAAGCCAGATTCTATACTATTTCGAGTAGGACAGAGGCGGTCACATCAGATGCAATCATCACAAGTATGGTTCCGATTTGTTATAGGGATGCATCAAACTTGTTTGATCCGGGATCCACTTACTCATATGTGTCATCTTACTTTGCTCGGTATTTGGACATATCTTGTGATTCTTTGAGTTCTCATGTATATGTGTCCACGTTTGTGGGAGATTCTATTATTGTGGACTGTGTGTATCTATCATGTTTAGTTGTTATTGATGGTTTTGAGACCAGACTCGATCTATTGTTACTCAGTATAGTAGACTTTGATGTTATCTTGGGCATGGACTGGTTGTCGCCATATCACACTATTTTGGATTGTCACGCCAATATTGTGACATTGGCTATGCCAGGTTTGCCACGATTAGAGTGGAGGGGTACATTAGATTATATTCCTGGCAGGGTTGTGTCTTATCTAAAGGCTCAGCGAATGGTTAAGAAGAGGTGTGATGCATATCTAGCCTTTGTGAGCGATGTTAGTGTTGATGCTCCTATCTTTGAGTCGGTTCTGGTAGTGAGAGACTTACCAAATATATTTCCAGCAGATCTTCCAGGCATACCTCCCGGTAGAGATATCTATTGTGGTATTGACTTATTGTCGGGCACTCAGCCCATTTCCATTCCACCATATCATATGGCTCCAGTAGAGTTAAAGAAGTTGAAGGAGCAGATACAAGAGTTGCTTGATAAAGGTTTCATCCATCCTAGTGTTTTGTCGTGGGGTGCTCCGGTTCTGTTTGTGATGAAGAAGGATGGTTCTATGCGGATGCGTATTTATTATAGTTAGTTGAACAAGGTTATAGTGAAGAACAGGTACACATTGTCGCGCATTAATGACTTACTTGACCAGTTTCAGGGTGTGTGAGTGTTCTCAAAGGTTGATTTAAGGTCAAGGTATCATCAGCTGAGGATTCGGGATCCATATATCCCCAGGATTTCCTTTAACACTCGGTATGGTCACTACGAGTTCCTTGTGATGTCATTTGGGCTAACCAATACCCCAACAACATTTATGCACCTGATGAACAATGTATTCCAGCCATATCTTGATTAATTCGTCAATGTGTTTATTGACGACATCTTGGTGTATTCCCGTAGACGGGAGGATCATGAGCAGCATTTGAGGATTGTGCTCCAGACCTTGAGAGAGAAGAAGTTATATGCAAAATTTTGGAGTTTCCTTGATTTTGGAATCTCCAGCATCTGTTCAAGTAGAAAGATCTTAATTTGCGGCAGCGGAGATGGTTAGAGTTGCTTCAAGACTATGATATCACCATTATGTATCATCCCAAGAAGGACAATGTGGTGGACGATGCTTCGAGTCGAAAGGCAGAGAGTATGTGCAGGCATATCTACCGGCAGCATAGAGGCCACTATCCATAAATGTTCAGGCCTTGGCCAATCACTTTTTCAGATTAGATGTTTTGGAGCCCATTCGGGTTCTTGCTTGTGTGGTTTCTCAGTTTTATTTATATGATCGCATTAGAGAGCGTCGGTATGGCGATCCCCATTTGCTTTCCCTTAAGGACATGATACAGGATGGTGATGCCAATGAGGTTTCTATTAGAGATGACTGGGTGTTGTGGATGCATGACCAGTTATGTGTGCCTAGTGGTTTGATCCTTAATGAGGCCCACAGTTAGCGGTACTCCATTCATCAGGGTACCGTTAAGATGTATCAGGATTTGAGGCAACACTATTGGTGGAGGAGAATGAAGAAATATATAATGGAGTATGTGGCTCAATGCCTGAACTGTCGGCAAGTGAAGTATGAGCATCAAAAGTCGGACAGTTTGCTTCAGAGACTTGAGATTCCTAAGCGGAAATGGGAGTGTGTTACCATGGAACTTCGTTCTTGGGCTCCCATGGACCTTGAAGAAATATGATGTTGTATAGGTGATTGTGGACAGGTTGACCAAGTCGGCTCATTTCATTTCAGTGATGACTACCTATTCTTCAGAGCAAGTGGCTCAGATCTATATATGTGAGATTGTTCGACTTCATGGCGTTCCAGTATCCATTATCTGTGACCGAGGCACGCAATTTACATCGCACTTCTAGAGAGCTTTTCAGCATGAGTTAGGCACACGGGTTGAGTTGATTAACATTTCACCCTCATACAGACGGACAGTCCGAGCACACCATTCAGATCTTAGAGGATATGTTGTGTGTATGCGTTATGGGTTTTGGGGGTTCTTGGGATTAGTTCTTGTCGCTTGCAAAGTCGCCTACAACAACAACTACCGATTGAGAACTCATATGCCTCATTATGAGGCCCTGTATGGGGGGCAGTGCCGTTCTCCAGTTGGTTGGTTTGAGCAGGGTGAGGCTAGATTGTTTGGCACAAATTTGGTTTGAGATGCCTTGGAGAAAGTCAAGTTGATCCAAGATCGGCTTCGTACAACACAGTCTAGGAAGGAGAGTAATGTCGATCGGAGAGCTATTGATGTTGTATTCATGGTTGGAGAGAGGGTTTTACTGCGGTTTTCACCCATGAAAGGTGTGATGAGGCTCGGGAAGAAGGGCAAGTTGAGCCCTGGGTATATTGCTCTTTTTGAGATCCACGAAAGAGTGGGGGAGGTGGCCTATAAGCTTGAATTGCTACCTAGCTTACCTGCAGTCCACCCGGTGTTCCATGTTTCCATGCTCCGAAAGTATCAAGATGATCCATCCCATGTTTAAATTTCAGCTTAGTCCAATTGGACAAGTATTAGACATATGTTGAGGAGCCAGTGGTCATCTTGGACAGGCAGATCCGAAAGTTGAGGTCAAAGAACATTGCATCAATGAAGGTTCAATGGAGGAGTCAAACCAGTCGAGGAGGCGACTTGGAAGACCAAGCATGATATGCGTAGCCGTTATCTTCCCCCTTCAGTATTTCAAGTATGTCTCTATACTCGTTCAAGGACGAACGTTTTCTTTAAGAGTGGAAGAATGTAACGACCCGGTCGGTTGTTTTGAGTATTTAGAACCGCTCCATTATTTATTGCCACCTCTATGTTAGATTGTGGTTATGTGACTTGTCGAGGTGGTTGGTTCGAGTTTTGGATGAGTTTCCAAGTGAATTGGCACACTTAGTCCTAAAGTTTGAAGCTTAAGTTGAAAGAGTAGACCGGAGTTTGACTTTTGTGTAGACGACTCTGGAATGGAGTTTTGATGATTCCAATAGCTTTGTATGGTGATTTTGGACATAGGTGTATGTCCGGATATGGATTTGGAGGTCCATAGGTTGGTTTGAGGATTTTTGGCGAAAATTGAAGGTTAATAGGTTTGATCGAGGGTTGGATTTATTGATATCGGGCTCGGAGTTTGGTTCCGAGAGCTGGAATAGGTCTGTTGTGTCATTTATGACTTGCTGCAAATTCGGAGTTGGTTGATATGATTCGGCGTTAGTTTTAGAAGTTTAATGTTCATGAATTCAATAGGTTTGAATTAGGGTGTGATTCGTAGAATTAATGTTGATTGATGTGATTTTAGACCTCGAGTAGGTTCGTTATGTATTTTGGAACTTGATGGTATGTTCGGACGAGGTCCCGGGGCCCTGGGGTGTGACTCAGATTGATTTCAGGTCCATTTAGACTTGGGAGAATTTCCTGAAGAACAACTAATTTTCTAGTGTCATCGCACTTGCGGTGAGCTTCGCCGCAGGTGCGGCTGGGAGATCGCAGAAGCGAAGGAGGCTGGCCAGGAGGGAAGTCGCAGGAATGGACACCTAGGCGCAGGTGCGCACTCGCAGGTGCGGTGACCTGTCCGCGGAAGCGGACTTTGAGCGAGCAGTGAGGGACCGCAGGTGTTGTCGGAGGTCGTAGAAGCGGATACACCAATGCGTGTAGTGTTCCGCAGGAGTGGAAGCGCAGGTGTGCTTTTGTGAACCGCAGAATCTGCTGGGCTTGAGTCAAAACTGCATCTGCAATGTTTCTTCCGCATATGCAATTAAGTATCCGCAAAAGCGGAGTAATTGGGCAGAGTTATTTTGAGTTAGAGTTATTTTACATATTTTGAGTTAGAGCACTCAGTTTTGGGCGATTTTGGAGGGGATTTTCAAGGATTGGATCGGAGTAAGTATATTTGACTTGGATATGTTAGTATATAAAGATTTCGCCTTTGTTTTTAACATTTAATTAGTGTTTTGAGTTGGAGAAAATTGGAGATTTTGTGAAAACTTCCCTAAACTATAAATTGGGGATTTGAAGGTCTATTTGAGTTCGGAATTGAATAAATATTTTGTATGGATGGACTCGTTATTGAATGGGTGTTCAAATTTTGTAAGTTTGGTCGGGGTTTGGAGGTGCGAGCCCGAGGTTGACTTTTTGAATTTGTTTAAAGATTGCAACTTTATTATTCGGAATAGTTTTGTATGATTTGTATTTATGGCATTGAGTTATTTTGGCTAGATTTGAGCCGTATGGAGTTGGATTTTTGTGGAAAAGGTTTACTAGCGGGTTGATTTAGCTTGTTTGAGGTAAGTATCTTGCCTAACTTTGTAGGGGGGGGGGGGGGGGGGGGGGTATACCCCTTAGGATTTGGGTTGATTGTGCTAATTGTGTTCTGTGAAAGTCGTGTATGCAAGGTGACAAGTGGGTACACGGGCTATATGTGGTATTTGACCGTTTTTTGTTATTTAGATTCTATCCATGCCTTTAATTGAATTGCAATAACATGTTATAACCTTCATTGTTAATATACCCTCAGATGTATTAATATACCCTTATATGCTTTATTTGACATTATTACTACTTGTTCTACCTCTTGTTATTTTGCTCTTACATGATTTAGTTGAAGTTATTGCCTTCCTTATTATCTTGTTACTTCTTTAATTGTTGAATTACCTTACTTGGAGTTGTTATTTCATGGAATATCCTCTTGTTAAGTTATTGGTGTTGAAGTAGTAAAAATCATTATCACATTGAGGTGAAGTTGTTAATTGTCGAGCTATCTTTCTTGTTGAGTTGTGCACTTTTTGTTATTGTTGAGATTCTTATACACTTTGTGGTTGATCCATGGGCTATTTGTTGTTGAAACATTGGTATTATTGACTTTGTGGCAAGTTGTGGCATATGAACACTTGTGGTGCGAGTTGTGATTGTGTTGTGATATTGATACGCATGCGGTGGTATAAGGCTAGGGTTGAAACGCATTTGGTGAGTTGAGGTGGGATTGATACGCATGTTGCTAGTAGGGGAACTACTTAAAGTCATACGGTGAGATAAGGTGGGTTGAAACGCGTTTAACTATTTCGGTAAAAATAATTTTCAAAACTAAATGTAAAGGCTCACGTGGTGTTAAAGAAAAGATTATGATCAAAATTGATAAATGTGAATACGATGCGGTACCACGGTTGTGATTCTTGTTGTACATATCATATTGAAAAGATTTATCGGTTGAATAGTTCTTGTTGCTTTTCTTATTCCTTGTCTTACCAGGTTTGTTCATTTTTTATAATTTGTGGTACTCATTATGTGTTTTCTTACAAAACTTGTCATTAGAATACGTTACTATTTGCTTGTTATCACTCATTTCTCCGATTTCCATTACTTCCCGTTATCATAATATTGTTATGTTTATCTTGTCTTAGTAGGTGTTTTGACCTGGCCTAGTCACTACTCCACCGAGGTTAGTCTTGATATTTATTCGGTACTGTTGTAGTGTACTCATACTACGCTTCTGTACTTTTTTTGTGCAAATACAAGTACATCTACTTGTGTCGGACGCTAGCGATGGATTTGCTACCTATGGAGACTTCAAGGTATACCTTCTCGACATCTGCATGCCTCGGAGTCACCTTCAGCTACCACTTATTACTGTTTATCCTTGATTCAGTAAGTGATGTATATTGAGCCTTCAGTATTTTATGTAGAGCTTATGACTCAGTCTCATCGGGTTTTGGGAAATGTTTTATGTTGTTTAGTATTGAAATCTTTCTGAGGCTTATTAGTTTATATCACGCTTTCAGTATTTATTTCTGTCATATTCTCTTGTTTGTTAGGCTTACCTAGTCTTAGAGATTAGGTGTCATCACTACATCCAAAAGTGGGAAATTGGGGTCGTGACAGAAGGACTTGTTGGAGTTGTGATTTGCGCATTTTGAGGTAAGCAACACATCTAAACATGGATTTGAGGTTATTCGACCTTGAGAATTATGTTGTATGATAGATATTTGGGGTGACGTACGCACTAGGTGACGGGTGTGTCTGCGTGCACTGGTGTGTTCATGGTTGGGGGAGGCCTTTGTTACCAAGCTTGTTTTGCTATCATTTCATGTTACCCCCTGCGTCCCCTACTTGTTTGATTATTTGAATTGCGAATCATGTTAGACATAATGTCTAGGCTATGTGCTAACTATTTGAGACTTGATAGGGCTATTGTTGTTGTTTTTGAGCAATATACTTCATTTGCACACATGTTCTTAGTCATGATACCATACCCGTGTATGATATTTGTGTCTCGGTATTTCTTATTTGATTCTTCACGTGTTTTTGATACCGCTTAAGGGTAAAAATTATTAAATAGAGTATTTGAGATGTTCATCTAAGACTTGAATGGTAAATGACCGAGTTCGGGCCTTAGAGCCGGTCTGGTACTGATTTTGAGGTGACACGTATGCCAGACCCATATTGGGGTGAATTATTTTAGGGCGACACGTGCACCGGGCATTATTAATGGGATAAATGATTACAATTAGCGCTTGGGTAGGATCCGTCCCTCTAGAGTCTAATATGCTAGCAGTGGGCGCACATAAACTATTTCACATATGTGCTTGAAGATGAGCAGTTATGGCAGGCACCTGTATAGTGCTAAGTGTAAATATTCTTGATGGATCCTCCATGATACTGTTGGTTGACATTGTATACATGACATTTTTGCATAGATGTGTACTTTCCTTATGGCATCTGATAATTAAACTCCTTTCTGTGTTGGGCTTGAACTGTTATATCGAAAGCATGTCTAAATTACCGAAATGTGAACAAGAATAACTTGATATTATTGAGCTATTGTTTTTGCGATTTATCCTTATATTACTAACTGTTATCGGTTATTGGTACTGGCATTTGTATTATTGTTCTGATCTCGTCACTTTTTTCAACCCAAGGTTAGTGTTGTTACTTGTTGAGTACATTGGTTTAGATGTACTCATACTACACTTTGCACTTCGTGTGCAGATCCAGATGTATCCGGTCGAGGTGATTTTCAAGCTTAAGTTGTGGTAGCTTTTGGGAGACTACGAGGGGATGCCTTATCGTTTGTAGTCCTTGAAGTTCTCTTCATATTATCTTTATTGTTATTGTTCTTATATTCGGACAATTATATTCGAGCATTTTGCATGTACCTTGTTATTTAATAGTGTTTGTGTACTTGTTTACACTTGATTTTGGGGTTTGGTTGTAGTGGCATTGTGGTTTCATTCTCAGATATTTTATTTTATTCTTCTGTTGTTGAGTTATTACACCATGTTAATTCATTTTCATTGCTATCATGTGATTGTTAGCTTACCTCGCAGGTTGGGTTAGGTGCCATCACGACTTGTGGATTTGGGGTCATGAAAAGTTGGTATCAGAGCACTAGGTTGCTTAGGTCTCACAAGTAACGAGCAAGTTTAGTAGAGTCTTGTGAATGGGTACGGAGATGTCTGTACTTATCTTCGAGAGGATACCAAACCATTAGGAAACATCACTTTTTTGTACTTTTGTCATGCAGATTTGTAAATTTTGGAATTTGAACTTGACTCTTCTATTCTCTCACAAATGGTGAGGGCACGTGCGACCGGATCAGGTGGACGGCCACCAATACCAGCAGCTAGGGCCACGAGACATCGGGGTCACGGTAGAGGCCAAGGTGCGGCTCGTACTACAGCTAGCGAAACACCTGTAGAGCCACCAGTTGCTCTAGCTGTGGAGAAATTAGCAGATGTTGTTGAGCCGACTAGACTAGCTAAGGCACTAGTTGTGCCTATTGTGACCCCAAGTCTTTAAGAGGCCTTAACCAAATTTTGAATGTGTGCATAAGCCTGGTTCGGGCAGTCTCGTCTAGCTGCACCAACCAATTCTCAGGCTAGGGGAGGTGTTCAGACTCCCACCGCCTGTTCTCCAAAGCAGGTAGCTTAGGGACTCCAGACATCGGGGGTACTACCAGCCTAACCGGTTGTTGATGCTGCTCGGGCCGAGGTTGGCCCACCTATGAGTAATGAGGAGCAAAAGAGATTGGAGTGGTTCGGAAGTCTTAAGCCTCAAGAGTCAAGCGAGGAGGAGTCAGAGAATGCTCAGGATTTCCTAGACCGATGTCAGCATATCCTTCACACATCGGGTATATTGGAGACTAGTGGAGTTGTATTTACCATTTTTTAGTTGACAGCCTACAAATGGTGGCAAACCTATGAGTTGAGCAGGCTAGTCGGCGCAACAGAACTCATGGCATGAGTTCTCCATTCTCTTTTTAGAGAAGTTTGACCCACAGACTCGCAGGGAGGAGATGCGTAGAGATTTTGAAAAGCTACGCCATAGAGATATGAGTGTGACCCAGTATGAGATGCGATTCACAGATTTTGCCCGTCATGATATATAGTTCATTCCCATAGAGAGAGAGAGAGAGTATCAGAAGGTTCATTTATGGCCTCAACTATGGCCTACGTTACAGTTTGGCCCGAGAGGTTGAGACGGATGCTAGGTTTGACCAGGTGGTTGAGATTGCCAGGCGCTTGGAGTTTGTTCACAGGCTTGAGCGCAAGGAGAAGGAGGGAAAGAGTCCCCTTGATTTTGGTGGTTTCAGTGGTACCTCATCTAGAGGTCAGTCATATAACAGTAGAGGTAATCCTTACAGGCCCGCTCAGGTGGCTCATCCGATTCATCGTGGTGCATAAGCTAGTCATGGTTAGTGCTCATTTGGGTCAAACATCTTTTAGTGCCCTCTCAGCTTAGATTTCATCACTCCATCAGTTCATGGTTCGTCAGTACCGTGTTTTTCTAGTGGTTATTCTAGTTCCCAGGGTCTGATGTAGGCCCCACTATCACTCTCGTCCCTAGGTTGTTATGATTGTGGTGAGTTGGGGAACATAAGGAAGTATTTTCCCTGTCACTACAGAGGTCCAGTGCAGTGGGGAGTCTGATCTATGACCCCTGCACCAGTTGCTACACCACCCGCTCAGCTAACTCGGGGTGGAGGTCATACGGGTCGAGGTCGCCCCATAGGGGGAGGTCAAGAAGGTGGTGGTCAGGATCGATGCGATACTATTCCCGTCAGTCCCGAGGCAGTTGCTTCATACGCAGTAATCACATGTATTGTTTCAATGTGCCACAAGGATGCTTCCATATTATTTGACCCTAGTTCCACTTATTCATATGTATCATCGTACTTTGCTCGTTATTTGGATATGCCCCGAGATTCCTTAACTACGCATGTTCATCTATCTATACTGGTAGGTGATGATATTATTGTGGACCGTGTATATCGGTCGTGTATGGTGACTATTGGGGGATTAGAGACGTGAGTTAATCTTTTACTTTTTAGCATGGTTGATTTTGACATGATTTTAGGAATGGATTGGTTGTCACCATGTTATGCTATTCTGGATTGTCACGCTAAGACTGTAACATTAGCGATGCCGAGATTGCGTAGGGTTGAGTGAAGAGGTTCTCTGGACTATGTTCCCAGTAGAGTGATTTCATATTTGAAGGCCCAATGGATGGTCGGGAAGGGATGTCTGACATATTTGGCCTTTGTGAGAGATGTTAGTGTTGATACTCCTACCATTGAATCCATTCTGGTGCTGAGAGACTTTGTGGGTGTGTTTCCTGCAGACCCGTTGGGCATGCCTTCATGCCATCCCTATTCCTCTGTATCGTATGACACCAGCAAAGTTTAAAGAATTGAAAGAACAATTATATGAGCTACTTGATAAAGGATTCGTTAGGCATAATGTGTCGCCTTGAGGTGCAGCGGTTCTATTATGAAGAAGAAGGATGGTACTATGCAGATGTGCATTGATTACAGGTAGTTTAACAAAGTTACAATTAAGAACAAGTACCCACTACCGCGCATTGATGACTTGCTTGACTAGATTCAAGGTGCTAAAGTGTTCTCCGAGATTGATTTGAGGCCTGGTATCATCAGCTGAAGATTCCAGATTCAGATATTCTGAAGATGGTATTCAGGCCCGTTATAGTCACTACGAGTTTCTTGTGATGTCTTTTGGGATGACCAATGCCCCAACATCTAATGAATAGTGTATTCCAACCATATCTTGTTTCTTCTATCATAGTATTCATTGATGATATATTGGTGTACTCACGCAATCAGGCGGATCATGACCAGCATCTGAGAATTGTACTTCAGACATTGAGGGAGAAGAAGTTATATGCTAAATTCTCTAAGTGCGAATTTTGGCTTGATTGTGTGGTGTTCTTGGGGCATGCGGTGTCAAGTGAGGGGATCAAGGTAGATCTGAAAAAGATTGAAGGAGTTCAGAGTTAGCCCAGAGTGTCTTCAGCTACTGAGATTTGGAGTGTTTTTGGCTTGGCCGCCTATTATCGTCGTTTTGTAGAGGGTTTCTCGTCCATTGATGCACCTTTGACTAGATTAACCCGGAATGGTGCCCCATTCAGGTGGTCTGATGAGTGTGAGGAGATATTTCAGAGGCTCAAGACTGCTTTTACCACAGCTTCAGTTCTAGTTTTGCCTTCAGCATCGGGTTCATATATTGTTTATTATGATGCTTCTCATATTCGTATTGGGTGTGTCTTGATGAAGGAGGGTAGGGTTATTGCGTATGCTTCACGCCAGTTGAATCCCCATGAGACAAAATACGACGTTTAAGATTTAAAGTTGGCAGCCATTGTTCATGCATTGAAAATTTGGAGGCATTATCTCTACAGCATGTCGTGTGAGGTATTTACAGATCAGTGGAGTCTATAACACTTGTTTAAGTGGAAGGATCTAAATTTGAGGCAGCGGAGATGGTTAAAGCTATTAAAGGACTATGATATCACAATTTTGTATCATCTCGAGAAGGCCAATGTGGTGGACGATGCCTTGAGTAGAAAGGCTATGACTATGGGTAGCCTTCCATATATTCTAGTTGGTGAGAGACAGCTAGCATTATATGTTCAGGCCTTGGCCAATCAGTTCGTGAGGTTAGATGTTTCGGAACCTAGTCGGGTTCTAGCTTGCGCGGTTTCTCGATCTTCTTTGTATGACCACATCATAGAGCGTCAGTATGATGACTTCTATTTGCTTGTCCTTAAGGATAAGGTGCGGCACAGTGATTCCAAGGAGGTTACTATTGTAGGTGATGAGGTGTTGCGTATGCACAGTCGAATTTGTGTTCCCACTGTGGATAAGTTGCGTGAGTTGATTCTTGAGGAGGCCCATAGTTCGCGATATTCCATTCATCTGGGTGCCGCCAAGATGAATAAGGACTTGAGACAGAACTATTGGTGGAGAGTAATGAAGAAATATATAGTGGAGTATGTGGCTCGGTGCTTGAACTGTCAACAGGTTAAGTACAAGCATCAGAGGCCGGTCGGTTTGCTTCAGAGACTTGAGATTCCCGAGTAGAAATGGAGTGTGTTACCATGGACTTCGTTGTTGGACTCCCACTGACTTTGAAGAATCATTTTTGGTGATTGTGGACCGACTCATTTCATTCTGGTTGTGACTACTTATTTTTCAAAGCGGTTGGCAGAGATCTATATCCGCGAGATTGTTCGCCTTCACGGTGTGCAGGTGTCCATTATTTATGATTGGGGCACGCAGTTCACATTGCAGCTTTGGGGAGCAGTGCAGCGAGAGTTGGGCACATGGGTTGAGTTGAGTAAAGCATTCCACCCCCAAATAGAAGGACATTCTGAGCGCACCATTTAGGTCTTAGAGGATGTGCTACGTGTTTGTGTTATGGATTTTGGGGGTTCTTGGGATTAGTTTCTACTGCTTGCAGAGTTTGCCTACAACATCAACAACCATTGAGTATTCAGATGGATCCTTATGAGGATTTATATGGGAGGCGGTGTCGTACTCTAGTTGGCTAGTTTGAGCCGGGAGAGGCTAGGTTGTTGGGTACTGATTTGATTCAGGATGCCTTAGAGAAAATCAAGTTGATTCAGGATCGACTTTGTACAACACAGTCTAGAAAGAAGAGTTACGTTGATCGGAAGGTTCATGATGTTGCCTATATGGTGGGAGAGAAGGTATTGCTCAGAATTTCATCCATGAAGGGCGTGATGGGGTTCGAGAAAAAGGGCAAGTTGATCCCTCAGTATATTGGCCCTTTTGAGGTACTTGAGAGGATTGGAGAGATGACCTACAAGCTTGCATTACAAACTAGTCTATCAGGTGTACACCCAGTGTTTCATGTTTCTATGCTCCGGAAGTATTAAGGGGATCCGTCCCATGTTTTATATTTCAACACGGTTTAGTTAGATGGGAATTTGACTTATGATGTGGAGCCTGTTTCCATTTTGGATCGACGGGTTCGAAAGTTGAGATTAGAGAATATAGCTTCAATGAAAGTTCAACGGAGAGGCCAGCCAATCGAGGAGGATACTTGGAAGACCAAGCGGGAGATGCGGAGCAGATATCCACATCTATTTGAGACCCTATGTATGATTTTAGACTCTTTTGAGGACGAACGCTTATTTAAGAGGCGGAGAATGTGTCAACCTGGTCGGTTGTTTTGAGTATTTTAGTCTCGTTCTCCCATTTTTAATTTCTTCTATGTTTATTAGTGGTTATGTGACTTGTGGGGGTGGTTGGTCTGGTTCTGGGGATGATTCAGAGTGAATTGAGACACATAGTCCCAAGCTTGAAGGCTTAAGTTGAAAGAGTTGACCGGACTTTGACTTTTGTGTAGATGACTCCAGAATGGAGTTTTGGTGGTCCCGGTAGATTTATATGGTAATCCTGGACTTAGGCGTATGTCTGGATATTGATTTGGAGGTCAGCAGGTCATTTCTGCTTGAATTGGCAAAAATTGAAAAGTTGAAGGTTTGGAAGGTTGAGAGATTTGACAAAAAGTTGACTTTGTTGATACCAGGTTCGAAGTTTAGTTCCGGGAGTTCGAGTAGGTCTGTTGTGTCATTTATTACTTGTGTGCAAAATTTAGGGTCAATTGGAGTTGGTTTGGTTCGATTTGGCATTAGTTTTAGAAGTTGGAAATTCATTAGTTCAATAGGCTTGAATTGGGATGCGATTCAAGATTTTGATGTTGTTTGATGTGATTTGAAGCTTCCACTAAGTTTGTATTGTGTTTTAGGACTTGTTGGTATGTTCGGACAGGGTCCGGGGGGCCTCAGGTGTTATTCGTATCAAGTTTGGCTTCATTTTGGACTTTTGTGAGCTGCTGATTTTTGGTTACTGGGTTCCTTATACGCGATTGCAAGTGAAGGGTCGCAATCGCGAAGGGTCTTTCGGTAACTGGCAGATTGTTTTATCTGCATTCGCGAGGTATACGATGTGATCGCAGAGCTTTGGTTAATTGTGATATGCGAACGTGGGCTACAGGATGCGTTCCCATATAAGGAAGGTGAGGCCTATAAGTTGCACGCATTTGTTCTTTGCGATGACGTGTTCTTGTACGCGATCGCTTAGTTGTTGGTTGTTGACCATCGCGTTCACTACTAAAGGTCCGCGTTCGCATAGACCATTTTGGAGGGCTGAGATTTTTGTTATTCATGATCGTGAGGGTCTTTCAGCGATCGCGAAGAGGAACACATGGGCAGACGTTTAAAAACCCAAATTGAGGGTTAAAGTATTATTTCATATTTTGAGTTGTGGAGCTTGGTTTTGGGCGATTTTGGAAGGGATTTTCATAGCTTGGATTAAGGTAAGTGTTTTTGACTTGGATTCATTAATATTTCATGATTTCATCTTCGTTTTAACATTTAATTAGTGGATTAAAGTGAAGAAATAGGGAAATTAATGGTAACTATTCAAAAATGAAAAATAGAGGTTTGAAGGTCAATTTGAGGTCAGAATTGGATGATTTTGGTAAGGTTGGACTCGTAATCGAATGGGTGTTCCAAATTTTTGAATTTTGTCGAGTTTTGAGGTGCGAGCCCGGGGTTTATATTTTTGGGTTGACTTTTTGATTTTGTTAAAGATCGAAACTTTCTTGTTTGAAGTTGTTTCCTACGGCATTGGTTGTTGATATTGAGTTGTTTGTGACTAGATTCAAGTCGTGTAGAGGCCGATACACGTGGGAAGGTCTTGTTGGAGTTGTGATTTGCACGTTTTCAAGTAAGTAACACATCTAAACTTGGATTTGAGGGAATTCAAACTTGAGAATGATGTTTACGAAAGATATTGGGGTGACGCGCTACGTGACGGGCGTGTATACGTGTACCGATGTGTTCATGGTTGGGGAGGACTTTAGGTTATTACCATGCATGTTTTTCTATCATATCATGCCCCCCCCCCGCGTCCCCCTACTTGTTTGATTATTTGAACTACAAATCATGTTAGACATCATTTCTAGACTATGTGCTAAATGTTTGAGACTTGATAGGGCTATTCTTGTTGTTTTTGAGCTATATACTTCATTTTCACCCATGTTCTCATTCATGATACTATATCCGTGTATGATATCTCTGTCTCAATATTTCTTATTTGATTCCTCACGTGCTTAAGGGTAAAACTGTTAAACTGAGTATTTGATATGTGCTTATCTGATACTTGAACGGTAAATGACTAGGTTTGGGCCATAGAGCCGGACTGGTACTGATTTTGAGGTGACGCATACGCCATACCCATATTGGGTTGAGTTATTGTTTTGGGGCGGGGCGTGCACCAGGCCTCATTGTTGGGTTAAATGATTATAATTAGCGTTTAGGCAAGATCCGCCCCTCCAAAGTCTGACATGCCAGTAGTGAGTGAAGACACACTATTTCACATATATGCTTGATAATGGCCAACTATGGCAGGTGCCCGTAAAGTGCCAAGTGTAAATATTCTTGATGGATCCTCTATGATATTGTAGGTTGACATTGTATGCCTGACATGTAGGCATAGATGTGTACTTTCCTCATACTTTCTGATAATTGAACATCTTTATATGTGTTGGGCGTTAGTGGTTATACTTGAAAGCATGTCTAAATTACGTAAATGTGAACAAACTGAACTTGATATTATTGAGCTACTGTTTCTGCGATTTATCCTTATATTCTGAACTGTTATCGGTTACTGGTACTGACATTTGGAAAATTGTTCTGAGCTCATCATGGCTTTCAACCCAAAGTTAGTGTTGTTACTTATTAGTACATTGGTTCAGTTGTACTCATACTACACTATGCACTTTGTGTGCAAATCCAGTTGCATCCGATCGAGGTGATTTTCAGGCTTGTGTTGTGCCAGCTTTTGGGAGACTTTGCACTGCGAGGTAGCTGCCTTATCGTCCGCAGCCCTAGAAGTTCTCTTCCTGTTATCTTTGTTGTTACTGTTCTTTTATTCAAACAGTTGTATCCGAGGATTTTTCTTATACCTTGTTATTTAACAGTGCTCGTGTACTTGTTGACACCAAATTTTGGTGTTTGGTTATGGTGGCATTGTGGTTTCATTCTTAGATATTTTATGGAATACTTCCGTTGTTGAGTTGCTATACCATGTTGTTTCATTTTTATTGCTATCGTGCGATTGTTGGCTTATCTAATGGGTTGGTTAGGTATCATATCAACTTGTGTGATTGGAATCGTGACGTCAAATCGTGAAAGTCGCCTAAAAAATCGACCAAATCTGAACTCAAGATCCCCAAATTTGATAAAATGGACAAAACCCTCGAAATATAAGCTTCTGCCCAGGGATTTATGTATTTGCGAACAAGACACGCACATGTGCTCCCGCATTTTCAAGAAAAAACTCGTATGTGTGACTTCAACTTACCAGACAAAAAATCGCACCTGCGCAAAAGATACCGCATCTGCGACACTGCAGAAGCGCAAATACAACCACAGAAGCGGACACTCACCTCAAGCATCATTCTGCATCTGCGATCCATATTCCGCAGACGCGACCACGCACATGCGGCCCCTCACCTGTAGAAAAGAAACACCCGACCATGCCACAACCTCGTAGAAGAGACTCTAGCCTCGTAGAAGCGATATGCGCATCTGCGCTCCAACATGCGCATATGCGAAACACCATAACCAGGTTCGCCCAAAAACATGAAAAAGATTTGAAACTCATCTGATACTCACCTGAGCCCCTCAAGATCCCGTCTGAACATACCAACAAGTCCGAAAATATAACGTATACATACTTGAGGTCTCAAATCACGCATAACAATATCAAAACTATGAATCAAATCGAGCTCAATGAACTAATGAACTTTCAACACTCAAAACTCGTGTCGAACCATATCAAATCAACTCGGAATAAGCTCAAATTTTGCACACAAGTTTTAAATGAAATAATGAACATATTCTCACTTCTGGAACAACAATTTGAGCCCGATATCATCAAAGTCAACTCTCGGTCAAACTTATGAATTTTCCAAATCTTTAAATGGCCAATTTTCGTTAATTATGGCACTGACCTTCTAGAAGCCTCCAAATGTAAATTCGGGCATACGGCTCAGTCCAAAATCACCATTTGGACTTAACAAAATTATCAAAATTCTGTTGAGTTCAAGTACACAAAAGTCAAACTTGGTCAACTCTTCCAACTTAAAGCTTTCAAATTGATAATCATTCTTCCAAATCGATCCCGAATTACTCAAAAACCAAAATCGACGATATACACAAGTCATAATACATCATATGAAGCTACCCGTGAACTCAAACCACCGAATTGGATGCTTGCTCAAATGATCGGTCGGGTCCTTACATGAATAATCACAAATTTTCTTGTTTTTACTTAATTAGCGATTTCTTAACAACATAAGTAACTATTACCAAACAAAACTTGGCGTATCTTATAGCACATCAGTGTTTTAAGGGGAGGGGTGTAAGGCGGGCGTTTTACTTAATTGGCGAAAGCCCCGAGACACGGGGCATAAGCCCCATGGATCTTTAAATTTTTAAATCATAAATTAACAAAATAGCATAATAACACAAAAAATATAGAAAGTACATTAAAATTGATAAAATTAAAAAGGATGAAAGAAACTCATAGACAAAAAAGTATCTAGCATTTTTTTACCAATATAAATAATATAACAATGTTAAAGTTATGAGATACAAATCAACCATCCTTAACTTTTAAATAATTAAAAATGATAATTTCTTAAAAACTATTATCAAACTACACATTACCTCCCTAAAAGTAAAATAAATAATAAACTTCATCCGTATTGAAATTTAAAATATTTTTCCTTCACGACTAAATATAAAATTACTTTTAAATTTGAGAGATATAGATATAAGACAAGAAGGCCAATGGCAAGTGAAGCTACAAAATTTGGCTATATATTTCCCAAAAATATGCTCAAATAAAATTCGATCTCACGATGTTCAATTTAATAATATGTAATATTATGGCTTGTTATTTGAGTTACTCTCTTTTATATTCCTACAAATGAATAGAACTTTTACCATTCATTTGTTATAGAATTATGAGGGCCAACCAAAGCTAATTAGGCTCAACACATATTTTGCGCAAAAAATATGGAGCCCCAAGCATTGAGTGTTAATCATATTCAAGACACACAGTCAACTGCTAGGGGCGTAACCTCATGGAACTAAGTCCCACATGTGAGCCTCGTGACGTTTTGAGGGGAAGTGCACGGTTAGCCACTAATAATACATGTATTTACTTTTAAGCCACTGTTTAATATGTCTTTTGTCTTTAGCCACTGCTTTAATAAACTTTACCTGCCCGGACGAAAACACCCTTCTGCTCATAAAGTTCAGGACTAAGTATCCTTAACTTTTGAACTTGTAACTCTAAGTTCAGGACTTCAGGACTATATGTCCTTAACTTTTGAACTTGGAACTCGAAGTTCAGGACCACCTGTCCTTAATTTCTGTGCGTGTAACTCTAAGTTAAGGACTACTTGTCCTTAACTTTTGAACTTGTAAGTCTAAGTTCAGGACCTATTGTCCTTAACTTTTGAGCTTGTTAGTCTAAGTTCAAGACCAAGTGTCCTTAACTTTTGAAGTTGTAACTGTAAGTTTAGGACCAAGTGTCCTTAACTTCTGAGCTTGTTAGTCTAAGTTCAGGACCTATTGTCCTTAACTTTTGAGCTTGTTAGTCTAAATTCAGGACCTATTGTCCTTAACTTTTGAGCTTCTTAGCCTAAGTTCAGGACCTTTTGTCCTTAACTTTTGAGCTTGTTAGTCTAAGTTCAGGACTTCAGGACTTATTGTCCTTAACTTTTGAACTTGTAACTGTAAGTTCAGGACCTATTGTCCTTAACTTTTGAGCTTGTTAATCTAAGTTTAGGACCAAGTGTCCTTAACTTTTGAACTTGTAATTCTAAGTTCAGGACCAAGTGTCCTTAACTTTTGAACCTGGAACTCGAAGTTCAGGACCAAGTGTCCTTAACTTTTGAACTTGTAACTGTAAGTTCAGGATCCATAACGTAGCAAAAAACCAAACGTTATTTGTATCTTTTCACACAAAAATAATAATAATAATTGCAATTTACATATAAGATTGATGTCAGATTCGACTTGGATGCAACATTGATAAGACAAATCTACATAAACAGAATAAGTTACTGATATGTGTTAGTCTACAATCAAGATCATAGACGGCGGCGGAGTCCACGGCGGCGGAGTCCACGGCGGCACAGTTCTTCTCCCTAACATGAAAGAGATAAAAGAAAGGGTAACACAGTCTTTTCATATTAATTTTAATAGACCGGTGGCTACTATTGCTAAGCATTAAAAATACTAGATAAAAAGTGAATACCACCTTAAAAAGTGGCTACCCCACACAATTTTTACACGTTTTGATAGAGCTTGGCTAGGGACGAATCCCGAAAAAGCCTTTTAAAACAGAGTAGCACATAATATAAAAATTACAAAACTTGAATCGAAGTACTCACGCATCTGAAAGAAGTTAAAGCTTTTATAGAATCAGAATCGGATACGAGATTGAGATGAGATCATCTTAAAAAGCTTCTATTGTAAATAACAGAATATAGTTGGGCATTTATCATAGTTAAGTTAGTTATGGCTAATGATGTCATTAACCAAAAAAAAAAGAGACTAATGAAGTCAACACCTTATGATCTGTAATTATTTTGAGTCTAGACGAAGGCACCAACCAAACTGGAAAGCTATAAAACAAAGGCAAGTGCGCAGGCACCATCACCTTTTTATAATAAGAAAATTAGATTAGTCATCCATTTGTTTAATCGGCACAATTATCTTCTTGTTTTGGAGTCTGTTGACAAATCGTACTTACCAACTCATACGAATCCATAGTGTGAATTTATGATAATAAGAAAAGAGACGAAACTGTCTTTATATCCTGAGTAGATAATAATTTGCCTAAGGAACCCGCAGTAGACTCTTGATTCGGCTTCATGTGGACAGACATGATGGAATTGGCGCCAGAGATCAAGTTACGAGTTTGATAGAACTCAATAATTTTGGTCAAAATTATATATTTATATTAAAATAATTATTTAATATATATAAATCATTAGTTTAGAATTCAGTACTAAAATTCTCGAGCCATAGATTTTAAATCCCAACTCCACTTCCGTGAAATAGGGAGAAGGTTCGTGCTACCAAAGGCGACGTGACATAGGCATTGGTGAAGTATTATCAACAAATGCTAATAATAATTTATAAATTACACTAACACTATCTAAAGCGATGTCATACTAACAAGTTACACCACCCATGACCCAATTAAACTCCTCAATGAGCAGCTAAAACATATCCCTTTTCTGTTCAAATCTTTTACCTCTATCAAAAGCAATAATGCTCTCAAGTTGAAAGAAAGTGAAAAAGAAAAAATATCAAGAATCCACGATGACAACCACAAAGTAAATGACTTGCTTAAGCAGCCAGCCTGGTTCTTTCTAACAATAATTTTAACATATCTCTTCCAACTTCCAACACTGAGACAATTATGTAAGACAACTTTTATAATTCTTATGTACTAGGTTTTCATTGATGTAAAGGTATTAGAAAACTGCGCACATAGCACATGTATGATTAATTAGGGAGCGTTGACAGTTGATTTGTCTTTATATGGACGGATAACATGAAACAAGTTTTCGTGGCGGATTTAATCATAAATTTGTGGCTTCAACAGAATCTAGCAATAGTATTATAAGGTCGAACTCTATGTGCAAAATAAAATTAAAATGCCTGACAAGTAATGAAAGATGTGTAAGCTGACCAATGATCAACATATCCCGTAGCTGCTTTATAATTATTGTATATAAACGCCATGAGCAATCTGCATAATTGCTATTATTGCAGAATATCACATAATGTTATAGTTACACAGAAACAATATCTAATAAGCAATGTTATAATTACACCACCTGATTATGCCCCCAACCCCAAAAGGAAAGTATAAAGATGGAGAAAAACATCATCAGGATTTTAGTAATAACTCCTCTCTGGACTTCCCTAAGAAAAAACTGGACATAACGATGAAGTCTCTATTACTTTGATCAAAGGCACTACTGTTGAGAAGATGCAACAAAGTGGACGAATACATATAGCATCCTCACAAGCACCTTTAAAGCCCTTTTCAAGCAGTGAAGGTAGCAATGGTTCCAACAAGTATCACTGACTCGGTTATTTGAGAAAGCTTTTTGCTTACTGTGAGTCCACAACTGATGTTCCATATGCTCCCCGTCAGTCTAAAGTTGTACCTGCAAATGTATTGATCGCACGATATGAACAGTTGGGCATTTCAGTAATGGAAAACACATTGGTTAAGGAAAAAGATGTTATATCTGAATTGGCTGAGGAAGACTGGAATATACAAACTTGACACACACGGTTTAAAGGTGCGGATTTTTCCATCACAATGATGCCAAAAGTCAATAGAATTAGCCATCAAAGTTTAGGGGACCACGGAATCCATTACAATTACTTGCTACAGCTAAATGACAATTCCTAGCTTTTGAACTAGTCTGGAGTATAGTTGGGTCAAAATTGACAGTGAGGGCAATCAAGTTGCTAGTCTAGATCCAGGCTGTAGAAATTAGGAATCATGCAATAATTTTGGACACCACCAATCACCAAGGTTTAAGGGAAAAAGAAAAAGAAAACCAAAAAATTGAATACTTAGATGCATTATAATAGATCACTACGCCCTCTGAACATTGTTATCTCTATCATCATGATCCATTATCCCTCCTGCAACATTACAAACTGGTGAATTACCCTAGGCAGTATATTCCTCCATCTACCACTTCAAATATCCTTTTTAGCTCGGCATATGCAGATCTGTTTGTCATTAGAGACTTTAAGTCTGTTTGCTTCACCCTTACTCCATAGGTGAACCTACTAAGGTTACAGGTAATCCCAGAGTTCTCAATCTAAGTCTCACATTTTATTTGATTATTCACAATTTGACAGATTATATTAAGTAGGGCCAATGCCAGTAAATTTGTGTCGTATTGGATCAGATATGGCCCCATGACATGTAATTTGCATTGTCCATGACAAATATTCCAGGCAAGATTTTTGGTCATGTTAAATAACTTAGTTCTAGAAGAGTAAAGAGTTTATTGCAGCATATGCAATGACTATCTCAGAGATCTAAGTACTTATCTTTGGAATCTTGAGAAATAATACCCGTAAAATTATATTATTGATGTGTTTAACTATAATACAAGGACCCCTATTTATAACAATACACAATACAATACACTAATCCTATCTCATGTGGGCCATACTTATACAACTATTAACTATCTAACACTGCCCCTCAAGCCGTTGTATACACATCATATTGGCCAAGCTTGTTACATATTATGTAGAGCCAATGCCTGTAAATTTGTGTCGTATTGGATCTGATATGGCCCCATGACATGTAATTTGCATTGTCCATGACAAATATTCCTGGCAAGATTTTTGGTCATGTTAAATAACTTAGTTCTAGAAGAGTAAGGGGTGGTTTGGTAGGAGGTATTAGAAAAAATGATGCAAGAATTAGCTCTATGCATTACTAATACCTTGTTTGGTACATTTTTTCAACCTATGTATAACTAATACCATCATACTTGGTATTATCCTATGTATAGTAATGCATAGAAAACCATGGCATTAGTAATACCAAGGTTATTAATGCATGCATTAGTATGGTTAAAGACAAAATTGTCCTGAAAGTACCTTAAAGCTAGAGAATATGGAGGGCATTTTTGTAAACAACTATTTTTCTTAAAATTTATGCAATGCATTATAATTTTAATACACCACACCAAACAATAGATAAGAAATAATATCTGCATAACTAATGCTTGCATTACTAACACATGCATTACTAATCCATGCATTACCAATACACCTTATTCCGCATTATTCTTATGCACTCTACCAAACGACCCTTTATTGCAGCATATGCAATGATTATCTGAGAGATCTAAGTACTTATCTTTGGAATTTTGAGAAATAATACCCGTAAAATTATATTATTGATGTGTTTAACTATAATACAAGGACCCCTATTTATAACAATACATAATACAATACACTAATCCTATCTCATGTGGGCAATACTTATACAACTATTAACTATCTAACACTCCCCCTCAAGTCGCTGCATAGAGATCATATTGACCGAGCTTGTTACATATGTAACTAATACGAGGACCAGTGAGGGACTTTGTGAAAATATCTGCAAGCCGATCATTCGACTTCACAAACTTTGTGGCGATATCTCCTGAGAGTATCTTTTCTCTGACGAAGTAACTATGAATCTCAATGTGTTTCGTTCTCTCATAGAACACCGAATTTGATGCAATATGAAAGGCAGCTTCATTATCAGTTATCACACACAAGTTCCATCTGGCTGATTTCACCAAATTTCAACTCCTTGAGCAATTTTTTATACAAACTAGCTCACATGTTGCCCTAGCCATTGCTAGATATTCTGTGTTAGTTGCTATGTTTTAGGACTACAGTTTAGCTGTGAATAGTTGCAGTTATTTTGACTGCAGTTACTTAGTTTGAATCTGCAGTTATTACTTTTCCCAGTATCTTTGTTAGTTTATTTTAAAGTAGATCATGTGCTGATATTCAGGACCATGAAGTTAGTAGTTAAGTTTTTTATTATAAATTGTAACTTAGATTACAATGAAAAGTATCCTTGTTCTGCATCAGTCTTATGCTCTCTCTTTCCAGATTTCTTCTCTGTTCTTCATTTTAATCACAAATGTTCACTTGTTTTCTGGTTTGTTGATTAAAGTTAACAACAATTGGTCAGAGCTTTTTTTCTTGGTGAGTGCAAGCAGATTCTGTGGACGCCATGGACGGAGAAACAAGTTTTTTTTTAATCGCACCACCAACGTTTGATAGAGAAAGTTATCAGATCTGCCCACGATGGCTCAGATCAAAAATTACAAGGAGAGGAAAATCAGAAAGGCAAAGGCAAAGGCATGCTTGTTTGTTGCAGTTTCATCCACCATCTTCACCTGTATCATGTCTGTGAAGTCAACAAAAGAGGTTTGGGATTATCTCAAGACTGAATATGAAGGAGATGAAAAAGTCCGAGGAATGCAAGTGCTTAATTTGGTGCGTGAATTTGAGTTGCAAAGGATGAAAGACAATGAAACCATAAAGGAATATTCTGACATACCTCTTAACATAGCAAATCGTGTCAGATTGTTGGGTTCCACTTTAAACGATTCAAGGTCGTTGTAAAAATCCTGAAAGATTTGAGGCTACCATTACAACCTTAGAAAATACTAAGGACTTGTCCAAAATTACACTAGCAGAGCTCTTGAGTGCTTTTCAAGCACAAGAGCAACGACGTATTATGAGACAAGAAGGAGCTGTTGAAGGAGCCTTACCAGTAAAGCATCAAGACAGTAGAAGAAACCAGAGGAAGCAGAACAAAAAGATCCAAGGAGCAAACAATGAGAATGTTGAACCGAACAACAAAATCAAGACCGGAAGCAAGAAGACAAACTTTCCGCCTTGTCAACATTGTGGTGAGAAAGGTCACCCTCCATTCAAATGTTGGAGGAGACCTGATGCGAAGTGCAGCAAGTGCAATCAGCATGGCCATGAAGATGTAATTTGCAAAAGCAAAATTCAGCAACATGAAGCAGAAGCTCAAGTTGTTGAACAAGAAGAAGACGATCAACTCTTTGTTGCAACTTGTTTCACAAGTCGCGATGCAAGTGAAAGTTGGTTAATCGATAGTGGCTGCACTAACAACATGATGTATGATAAGGCATTGTTCAAAGAGTTAAGGAACACTGAGACAAAGAAAGTTAGAATTGGAAATGGTGAGTATATTCCTGCTAAAAGCAAGGGCACCATTGCCATTGCAAGTTGTTCAGGAACTAAGTATATCACAGATGTTCTCTATGTCCCAGATATTGATCAAAATTTGCTTAGTGTTGGTCAATTAATGGAGAAAGGATACGGACTTCACTTCGTAAACAAATTATGTGTGATAGAAGATCCATCAGGCCATGAAATATTCAAGGTCAAAGTGGTGGGTAAGAGTTTCTCACTAAATCCGTTAGAGGAGCAAACTGCTTTTCAAGTCAAAGAAAGTGTCACAGAAGTTTGGCATAAGAGGCTCAGACACTATCATCATGAGGGGCTGTTGCAGATAAAATCTAAAAGGATGACAAATGATCTTCCAGAGTTCGATGATCCCAATTCAAACTGCAGAGCATGTCAGTTTGGAAAGCAAAATAGGAAATCCTTTCCTAAGTGAACCCGGAGAGCCACTCACAAGCTACAACTGATCCATATAGATGTATCTGGTCCTCAAAGAACTCCGTCGTTAGCAGGCAGTCGATATTATATTGCTTTCATTGATGACTTTACAAGAATGTGCTGGATTTATTTCTTGAAATTCAAATCAGAAGTAACTAGAGTGTTTTGGAAGTTCCAGAAAATGGTGGAAAACCAAAGTGGATGCAAAATTCAAGTTCTAAGGTCAGATAATGGAAAAGAATACACCTCAGAAGAATTCAATTTGTTTTGTGAGGAATCTGGCATTGAACACCAGCTTACTGCTCCTTATACTCCGCAACAAAATGGAGTTAGTGAAAGAAGAAACAGATATATCCTAGAGATGACAAGATGCATGTTACATGAGAAGAATCTACCCAAGCAGTTCTGGGCAAAAGCAGCTCAAACGGCACAAGAGCATTGAAGAATCAAACACCCTTCGAAGCATGGTATGATTATAAACCATCTCTGAATTTTCTTAGAGTATTTGGATGTTTGTGCTTCAGTCACGTTCCACAGATCAAGAGGGATAAATTAGATAAAAGAGCACTTCCAGGCATCTTTATTGGCTATAGTTCTGTTGCAAAAGCTTATAAAGTGTTTCAGCCACAAACGGGAATGATTCTTGTAAGTAGAGATGCGCACTTTATGGAAGATGAAGGGTGGAACTGGGACGATGCAGACAAGAAGGATCCGACTTCAAAGTTCAAGTTGCCTGTTTCAGATACATTAGATCAAAGTATCACAAGAGATGGGCAAAATGATTTGGTGGATGACATTCTTGTTCGAGGCACACGCTTACTTTCTGATGTTTATCAGAGAAGTAACATTGCAATTTGTGAACCTGTTGATTATGAAGAAGCCAAGAAGGATGAAGATTGGAGTGCTGCAATGAAGGAGTTGTTCATGATTGAAAAGAACAAAACATGGGAGTTAGTTGATCGACCTCAAAACAGAAAGGTGATTGGAGTCAAATGGGTGTACAGAACTAAGCTTAATGTTGATGGCTCAATCAACAAGCATAAAGCTAGGCTTGTGGTCAAAGGATATGCTCAAATATTCGGTGTGGACTACTCAGATACCTTCGCACCAGTAGCGAGACACTATTAGGCTCTTACTCGCTGTTGTAGCACAAAAGAAATGGAAAGTATACCAGTTAGATGTCAAATCAGCATTCCTGAATGGTTTTGTGCATGAGGAGAACTATGTAGAACAACCAGAAGACTATGTGAAAGAAGGAGAAGAAGATAAAGTCTATCTTCTTAAAAAGGCACTATATGGATTGAAACAAGCTCCAAGAGCTTGGTAAAGTAGAATTGATGACCGTTTACTCAATTTAGGCTTTGAAAAAAGCTTATCTGAATCCACTTTGTATGTCAAATATAGTGGAAATGATACTCTAATTATTTCACTTTATGTTCACGATCTTCTTGTTACAGGAAGTAGTGCATATCAAATTGAAGATTTCAAACAAGAAATGATGAAAGTGTTTGAAATGACAGATCTTGGGCTTATGTCTTACTTCCTTGGCATGGAGATTAAACAAGATCGGGGTGAAGTGTTCATTTGTCAGAAAAAATATGCAAAAGAGATGCTAAAAAAGTTTTGCATGGAAGACTGCAAGGAGATGAGCACATCAATGAATCAAAAAGAAAAATTGAGCAAAGAAGATGGAACGAAGAAAGTGGATGAGTCATATTTCAGAAGTTTGGTTGGGTGTCTGATGTATCTAACAGCAACAAGGCCTGACATCCTCAATGTTGTAAGTATTCTATCTCGCTTCATGCATTGTGCAAGTGAAGTGCATTTAAAGGCAGCAAAAAGGGTGATCAGATATGTCAAAGGAACGACTGATTTTGGAATCAAGTTTAAAAGTTGTGAACAACTCAAACTAATTGGTTTTTCCGACAGTGATTGGGGTGGTTCAGTTGATGACATGAAGAGCACTTCTGGATATTGTTTCACTATTGGTTCAGGTGTCTTTTCATGGAGTTCCAAAAGGCAGGATACAGTAGCTCAATCGACAGCGGAAGCAGAATTTGTGGCAGCAGCAGCTGCGGTGAATCAAGCATTATGGTTGAGGAAAATATTGGAAGATCTTCATCTTGAGCAGAAAGAAGAAACTGAGATATTTGTTGACAATCAGGCTGCAATAGCTATTTCTCATAATCCAATTTTCCATGGAAAGACGGAACACTTTAATATCAAGTTGTTTTTCTTAAGAGAAGTCCAGAAGAATGGGGAGGTGACTCTCATTTATTGCAGATCAAATGATCAATTAGTTGATGCTTTTACCAAACCATTGTCAGTTCACAAGTTCGAGTCTTTGAGATCGAAACTTGGTGTCTGCAAATCCTAAAGCAAGGAAGAGTGTTAGTTGCTATGTTTTAGGACTGCAGTTTAGCTGTGAATAGTTGCAGTTACTTAGTTTGAATCTGCAGTTATTACTTTTCTCAGTAGCTTTGTTAGTTTTTTTTTAAAGTAGATCATGTGCTGATATTCAGGACCATGAAGTTAGTAGTTAAGTTTTTTCTTATAAATTGTAACTTAGATTACAATGAAAAGTATCCTTGTTCTGTATCAGTCGTATGCTCTCTCTTTCCAGATTTCTTCTATGTTCTTCATTCCTTTAATATTCTGCTCTTTCATTAATCACAAACATTCACTTGTTTTTTGGTTTGTTGATAAAAGTTAACAACATTATGTCTCTCTGCACAAGACTAAGCAACCACATTATGTTTTTCACTCTTCCAGGACACCAAATCACCTCCTACTAAAATATAATATCCAGGCGTAGAACGTCCATGTGAATGTGATCATGCCCAATCAGCATATGTGTATCCAACGATCTGCTCATGGCCTTGATCTCAACAATAACTCTTTGCCTGGAGCTAATTTTATATACCGAAGAATGCGGACAAACATATCCCAATGACTATTATAGGGAGAATCCATAATCTGGCTCAAAATACTCACAAGAAAGAAAATGTCAGGTCTAGTCATTGTAAGGAAAATTAATTTAGCAACCAGTCGCCTATATCTTGCAGGATCGTTAAGCGGCTCCCCCTGTCCTGCCAGAAGTTTAGAACTCGGATCCATAGGGGTGTCAACAAGTTTACAAACCTACATCCTGTTTCCTCAAGAATGTATAAGACATACTTCCGTTGTGAGATCACAATACCTGAGCTAGACTGAGCGACCTCAATACCAAGAAAATACTTTAATCTGCCCAGATCCTTAGTCTGAAAGTTCTGAAAGAGATGTTGCTTCACTTAGTAATACCATCCTAATCATTGTCGGTAATAACAATATCGTCAACATAAACCACTAGATAAATACAAAGATTTAAAGCAGAATGTCGATAAAACATAGAGTGACCAGCTTCACCACGAGTTATGCCAAACTCCTGAATAACTGTGCTAAACTAACCAAACCAAGCTCGAGGAGATTGCTTTAAACCACAGAGTGACCAGCGCAAGCGACATACAAGGCCACAACACCCCCCCCCCCCCCCCCCCCCCCCCCCCCCGAGAAACAAAACCAGGTGGTTGCTCCATATAAACTTCATCCTCAAGGTCACCGTGAAGAAAAGCATTCTTAATGACCAACTAATAGAAAGGTCAATGGTGAACAACAACGAGTAGAAAAAGGTGGATTAATGCTATTTTAGCCACGAGAGAGAAAGTATTACTGTAATCGAGAATAAATATCTGAGTATATCATTTGGCAACACGACGGGCCTTTAAGTCGATCAACCTGGCCATCCGGACCAACTTTGACTTCATAAACCCAACGATAATCAATAGTAGATTTACCGGAAGGAAGAGGATCAAGCTCCAAAGTATCACTCGTATGTAAAGCAAACATCTCGTCAATTATAGCCCGTCGCCATCCTGGATGAGACATGTAAGATTAGACAGTGCATCACCTGAAGACTTAGGGATGGAAACAGAGGACAAAGAAGATACAAAAGCATAATGGGGTGATGACAGACGATCATAACTTAAACCGACATAATGTGAAATTTGGATTAAATGTGGACCGCAGACCTTTCCGAAATGCAATCGGTGGACTAGGACGAGACAAGTTCGCAATAGGAGCAGGGTCAGGTGCAGGACGTGAATCAACTAGGCTGATGCTGGACACGGATGACGATGATAAGTCAAGAGTAATGTTCCTGTGGCCGGGGATCTAGGATGACCAACACTAGATTCCTCAAAGGTCGATATGGGTAAGACTTATGTGGTTGAGTATGTAGAAGGAGTCGTAGTAGACTCCTCCAAAGTCGGTATAGGTAGACCATAGAGGATCATATATATCAAGGTGGTAGAAGAGGTAAAGTAAGGTCGAGACTCAAAAATGTGACATTAGCTGACATAAGGTACCTACGAATATCAGGTAAGTAGCAACCATATCCCTTTTGAACTCAAGAATACCAAAAGAAGACACACTTGATAGCACGATGTGCTAATTTATCTTTTCCAGGAGCTAAGTTATGAAGGAGGCATGTGCTCCCAAACACACAAGTTGGAAGAGAGTATAAGGGTGATTGAGGAAACAATAGTGGATGCGGAAATTGACTCTGGATGGAAGATGAATGCATCCGATTAATCAAATAACAAGTCGTGAGAATTGCATCGCCCCAAAAATGCAGCAGAACATGGGACACAATGAGAAGTGTACGAGCCGTCTCAATAAGGTGCCTATTTTTCCTCTCTACTATCCCATTGTGCCGAGGGATATACAGACAAGATGTCCGATGAATAATCTTTTGAGAAGTCATAAACTGTTGAAATTGAGAGGTTAAGTATTCTAAGGCATTATCACTACGAAAGATGCGAATAGAAACGCCAAACTGATTTTTTATTTCAACACAAAAACTGTGGAATATAGAAAACAACTCAAAACAATCTTTCATTAGGAAAATTCAAGTACAACTTGAGTAATCATCACTTAAACTAACAAAATAACGAAATCCTAAGGTTGCACTGACTCCACTAAAACCCATATATCATAATGAAGTAATGAACTAAAGAAAAAACAGACTCCATAAGACTCTTAATATTACGGGAAAAGTTGGCTCGAGTATGTTTCCCAAGTTGATACAACTCACAATCTACAAAATAGACAAACTAGGCACCATCTTCTAAAGCTAGGGTAAACACGGATGTCATAAACATCTGAGAATTAGGTCTGGATGATCTATGACTGGACATGATGTGGAGCGATTAAGTGAGTCGAGGTAGTAAAGGCCTTGTGATTCACGTCTTCTGCCAATTATCTGTCCCGTACTATGATCCTGCATCACAAAAGAGTCATCAATAAAAGATAAACCACGATGGAGGGCACGAGCCAAACAACTAACAGATGCAAGATTAAAAGGACAGTTATGAACATAAAGAACAGAATCTAAAGCAAAAGGACAAGGGAGTAGCTTGTCTAACTCCTTTTGCTTTTGTTTGGACTTAAACAATATTTGAGAAAAGTGACCTATAACCAGAAATATGATCGAAGGTGCCTAATCCATGACCCACGGTCTAGAGTAGCAAGACTGGGAAACATAAGCAAAGGAATTACCAGCAACAAAAGTTTCAGTCTGAGCAATAGAGGCTACTTATGGAGGTGTCTGCTTACTTGCTCGATACTAAAGGGATCATTATATTCCCCTTCAGATAAAGAAAACCCAAACCCTTGGTTACCTGCAGTCTCAGTTTGAGCATCATGAGCATTTTTAGGTGGTCGACCATGAAAAGAGTAACACACCTCACTAGTGTGTCCAAACTTATTACAAAAAGAACACTTGGGTTGAGACCTTCCAAAATGACCTCCTCCTCCTCGTCTATTCTTCATAGTCTGAGATGCTCGATTTTCCATTGTCTGGCATGCGAGAACAAAGGAGTGAGTTGTCTGTGAAGAGATCACTATGTGACCCGGTGTTGCAGCAAGGCGAAGTAATCGAGATACTAATTCATCAACTGTAGGGACAATCGGACTAGCCAAAATCTAGTCGCATACTGAATCAAGGTCATTAGGAAGTCTGGCAAGTGTGAGAACTAGAAACATTTTTGTTGTTGCTCTTGTTGCTTCTCAACACTAGCAGAAACTGGTATCAGCTTGTCAAATTCCTCCGTGACTGCCTTAACTTGTCCGCAGTAAGTAGACATATCCAATTCATATTTCTTCAAATTTGTCATCCGGGATATCACATCACAAAAACAAGATGTCATTAGTGTATAAAGTGCGAGCCTTTTTTCTAACTAAATGACATGTCTGGAATGGACGAAACAAAGGCATCAACTTGGAATCACTGAATTGCCACATGATAGTACATAACTGAGCATCGATCTTTTCCCAAAGTGCTTTGGCTTTTTCATAATTCCTTACTAGCCTTTTTGGTTAAGCTAAATAATTTGAATTTTGAACTATCAAGTAGCGGTTGAGAAGTAATCATAAAGGATGAATTTCCAACTCCACATTTTTTGGAACCAGAAGCATTTGAACTGAAAGACATTATTGGACTGAAGTAAGTTCTAATAAACCAAATTACTAACCAAGGAGAATGGTTTAGACGTCCCCAACACATCCCTAACAGAACTAGAAAATTCCAGAAAAACAACTTAAACTGAAGGAAACTATCCCGCAGGAAAAAGAATTGTTCACACCAGCAACCCTGTTCCGGTGACTGGAATGGGGAGACACCTAGATTGGTAGCCTCGGAATAACTACGCGAACACAGCAGCAAAAGAATTTCATCGAGATCTGGACGGAGCACTTCCCACACGTCAGAGCGTGTAATAGACGCGCTTGCTGTAGTTCTGACGGCGCGTGACAGTGCGTGAGGGACCTTCTGCAGCGATCGACTGGATTTGGTCACTTGAGTGTTCCAGTCATATGGTAGTGTTGATTTTCACACAACACTTACTAAAAGGGAGAAGAGGCAAGTCAGACTTAGCCGTCAACCGAAAGACGCACGGTGACCGACCTTTTTTCTGTTCCGGGTGTTTCTCACTGCCGCTTTGATACCATGTGAGCAATAATTCCCATAAAATTATATTATTGATGTGTTTAACTATAGTACAAGGACCCCTACTTATAACAATACACAATACATAACTAATCATATTCCATGTGGGACTATACTTTTATACAACTACTCACTATCTAACAGGAATTATGTTTATCGAATTTTTATTTGCCAAAATGAACATTAATCACAAAACTAAAATTTCTAAAATGCAATCTCAGTTCAGACTTCACAACTGAGAGTGTGCTTAGTTAATATAGCTAAAAATGTCGGCAGCAAAATAGAACACTTAATTACTGTGATAGTGTAGTTGTCTCCATGTTCCTCCTTAAAGTGAGAGACAGACGGGGCAGTTATTTCAGTCAACCTTGATTACAAGGCACATGGAAGCGAGAGGACGGTGGCTAACAGTGACAATCTAAGTGGAATGAACAAGAAGCACCTATGACAACGACAGGGAAACTTTAGGTGCATTGCAGAAGGAACCCTTTCTTACCCACATGTATTTTATGTCATTCAACTAATTGATTTGAGCCTTTATTTCTGCACATCAAACTCCAGCAGCAGCTTTAATATCCTGCTCTGCCTTTCCCTGGAAAATTAACAAAATGCACAGCCTACTGAGTAGCAGAAAAAAGACAAAATTAAAACATCAAAATTCTATTTAAGTTTCCACAGAGTATGAAGTAATATTGGTAAAGATCGATCTTATTTGGAAGAAGAAGAACAAGAAAAGATTAAATCATTTGCCTCATTGAAGGGACATATTCAGCTCAATGCCTCAATTGAGGTAGTGTCCTAATTACTAGCATATTGGTCGATACAATTTGTCTCGTTTCAAAATTTTAGTTTACTGAGACAGAGACGGAGAAGTGAAAGCTGTTTCTTCACATATATTATAACCAAGGATGAATGCACGGCAATCTCAGGTGAATGACAAACCTCAGATGGACTGCTTCGAACCTTCCTTGTCGGGGTTCGCATGGTGACAAACTCCTCTGCTGATGTAGGATGAATTCCCACAGTGGCATCAAAGTCCGCCTTGGTCAACCCAGCTTTGACTGCAATCGCAAATCCCTGGTAGTTTCATGATGACAAAAGACATTACCATGCATATTCTATAATCAATCTGAAACGTGCACCAAAGAATTAAGAGGATATTGCAACCTGTACAATTTCTGGTGCATCATCTCCACATATATGCAAGCCCAGAACTTTGCTTGTCTTTGCACATACTATAAGTTTCATGAAAACCCGATCTGGAAGACCAGAAATAGTAGCCTTTAAGGGCCTAAAATTTGCCGTATAAACATCAATGTCACCATATTCTTTGATGGCCTGGGAAAACAAAATCGAATAATTAATCATAATAGTTAATTGTCAACTAACAAGCTCTAGCTACTATACCTGTTCTTCCGTTAGACCAACTTGTCCAATAGGTGGTTGGGAAAATACTGCAGCTGGTACGTTCCTATTTGGGAGAAGAGAACACGCAGATCAGATAGAAGTTAAAGATGTTTCTTTATTAAGCCAATTAAAATTCAGCTGTACGATCTTATGCAGTTGACATGGTAGAACCACCGATCTGAAAGCACATTATACCAATTGTAGTCGAAAATAATTGGACAAATGTGAATATTTAACAGTTTTTATCAAACTTTTAAGTCATTATATGAATACTCAGATGAAAGGAAAGGCACCTATAATCTGGTTTTGTGGGTTCATCAGCAAAAATAGTTTTTGCCAGTGCTCCTCCCTCCATCAAAGCAACTGGAGTTAAATTAATTCTATCAGTAACATCTCCAACAGCCCAGATTGATGGGACTGATGTACGAGAATACTCATCAACCTGTAAAAATAATTTGGAAATGAAAAACATTCAAGAACACATTCAGAAAGTAGTTCAAGCAAATTAGACGGAAAAAAAGGAGAGAAAGGCAGTCACCTCTATGGCTCCATTCTTTGTCATTTTCACTCCAACTGTCTCTAATCCTAAATTCTGCCACGCGTTTAAACACAAAGAAACTTAAGCAACCGGTGGTTACAACTTGAGTATCCAACCAAATCCATTAAAAGAAACCATGTGTTTGAACAGTCTCACAAAGCACCAACTGATAAACATGAATATAAAATAAGAACCACAATTATAAGTACAATGGTAACTGCAACAATGGGGACAAAGATGATAATCGCAATAATATTAGGAATGACAATAACTTTTGATATAATATGATGCAATTATATCATCAACATTATAAAAGAATAAATAACGATCGAGTTGATGATGATAATAGAAGAAAAAACAATCACGATCACAAGATCACTAGTCTAACTAAATAGTCAACCCTGCCCCCACACCTGACTGGCCCTTGGCAATCTCATGCCACCCAAAGACAGGGTGCGGGAGAGCCCAAAAGAAGGGTGCGAAAATAACTTTCTCATCTGATACCTTCACTGTATTAAAAGCAATCAGAGCAAGCTTTCACAGGCACAAGGAAGTTCGGGGTTGCGTGATAGTATTGCCGATTATGGAGGGGGGGAAGTGGTTGACTTGAGAAAATATTGTGCTCTTCCTCCATAAGTATTCAATCCAGGTTTGTACTGAACAAGAACTTAGCTATGAACTACCTTACCCTATTAGGTCTATCAGAGATAAGCTAGCAACAGGAAAGCAGATCAAACCTTTGTATTAGGTCTTCGTCCAGTTGCAAACATGACATGAGAGAAACCTTCAACTGTTCCTCTGCTAGTCTTTAAAGACAGTGAGCCATCTGCTGACTTGACAATAGCCTGAGGAGACTCCTCAGTATGGAACTCAATGCCTCTCAATGACATCTGTTCACCAACAAAATCCCTAATCTGCATATATCAAAGAATTTGAGCGCATCATCAAGATTTTGGGTTATGAAGGAAGTTACTTAACTAAAATTCCTGTGCATGCCAGGGATAAATGACTCACTTCTTCATCAAAGCCTCTCAAAACCTTCTTTTGTCTTATAAAAACATGGACCTCACTTTTCAAGCCATTGAAGATTCCAGCAAATTCAAGTGCAATGTAACCGCCTCCGACAATGGCAATTTTGCTAGGCTTCGTTGGCAAATCAAGGGCAGCATCAGAATCTATAGCATACTCGCTACCAGGAATGTCTGGGATAAATGGGCGTCCCCCAACTGAAATCAGTATGTTCTTAGCCGAGTAAAGTTTTCCGTCCACATCCACCGTATGAGGATCCACAACCTGAAAGTACAGTCAAATACAAGGTAATATGCTTTAACTTGAAGTCTTACACAGAATGATAATAAAATTGTAATATTTCCCAACCTTGCCTCGGCCTTCAAGCAGAGTGACACCAGCATTCTTCAGAATATTCTTGTAAATACCCGTAAGGCGCTGCAACTCGGCATTTTTATTGGCAATGAGGGTGCTCCAATCAAATTTAGGTTCCACCTCATAGTTCCATCCAAAACCACAACTTTCCTCAAACTCATGAGAATATTTCGACGCGTACACGAGTAATTTCTTGGGTACGCATCCACGAAGAACACACCTTTATTTGGGAAACAAAGAAAACCGTTCAACTAAATAGAAACAATGGTATTTATGTTACACTTTACATGAAACTATTACTCCCTTCATTCTAATTTGTATGACGTTTTTTTCATTTTGAGATGTTCCAAAATGCTTGACACCGTTCTATTTCTATACATCTTTCACAATTATCAAGCATTCAGATATGTTAAATTGTTCCGATCTGATGTTTTCTCTATTAAATTAACTTTCAACCATTATTATAATAGTTTTTTTTACAATGTCACTAATATAATAGATAAGTCAGACTAATATCTTAAAATACATACCTAAGTCAAATACCTTCATATAAAATGAAATGGAGGTAGTAGTATTTACGGAATTAAACAACTTTTTTACTTATGGTTTTCTAAAAGTTATTTAGATATTTTAATATATTCACTTAAAGCACTTCTAATATGTCGTTTTCATTTAAAAACTAAAGCATGGATCTCAACTTCACACCAAAATATTTGACCATCGAACTCCATCATTCTTCTCGGGAATGGGGTATTCATTCACCCTTCAAAGTTCAAACAATATTATCATCTCAATTCCACTATAAAGATACTTTCTTGATTTTCCTTTAAATCTCTTCCATCTGTTAACACAAAAAAATTGAGAGTAACAATAATTTGGGTCTCTTCTTCGCTTGCTTAATTTGGACAATGACCCAGTGGATGGAACTGTCATATATGAAACAAGCCCGAAAGAAACTCATTACGTTCAGTATTGTGACAACTTGGCCTAAATGGACTAATTCCAATATCCATCTCAAAGGATTGGATAAGAAAGAAATATCTGCCTTTTTCATCAAAAAAAAAAAATATGCCTAATCAAGTCATACATGGTGTTACCATATGATGGCTTGATCAAGTAACCGCCTCTCCATAGAGAATGGGCAAGAAAACTTCGGTCGAAGATGAAGGCAATTAGCCAACGTGGTGTTAAGGCGGTTAGTTGACGTGAAATGGAGACAGCCAACTACTACAGTATTAGCTGGAACCAGTGTTGTGAAAAGCGCTCGCTTCAGCGCTTCAAGCGTGAAGCGAAGCGAGGCGTCGAGTGTGTCGCTTCTGTTGGGTGAAGCGTAGCAGGCGTTGGAAGCAAGCGCTTCTGCAAAAAAGCGAGAAGCGGTAGCGAAGCGAGAAGTGACACAAGCACTTGCTTCTGTGTTTAAGTCACAGCCAACGGTCAACTTAAATGAAAAAATAACAAAACTCAATCTTTTATCACAAAATCAGCGAGCATCAGTCTTCAGCACCCTCAAGTTCAAGCCCAGGTATGATTTCTTCTTCTTCCTCCTCTTCTTCTTTTTCTTTTCCTTTTTTGGCTATAAATTAAAACGAGTTGCTGCCAAATTTTTTTTTTTGTTCTTCAGTTCTTCTTCAGTTGTGACTGCCAATTTTTTTTTGGTTCTTCAGTTGTGACAGCCAAATGGCACCAAAAGAAGATAGAAAAGATCCGGCTTGGACTTAATGATGGTGGAATAAAAGAATTTGACAATATTGTAGAAGAATAGTATGCTTTTTTTTTGTGGAGAAGGTAACATGTTGTATGTATTAAACACAAAACAGTACATGGGTTGTTTCTTGAAAAAGAAAACAGTACGTGGGTTGTACTGAAACCATATATACAAGAGAGCAAAAGAGAGTAAACCAGTCTACATTTCTAACAGGAACCTAATGTGTCTAAGATAGATACAGTATCCTCTGGGTAGAACTAGTTACACCAAAAACAAAAAAGCTTAATACAATTTTTTTTATGAAGCTTAAGGAGGTGATGATGTGATTCCTTTTGTTGTTGTTATTGTTGTTGTAAACTTAATACAGTTAAGTTTGATCATTTGCATTGTGTTGCTGTTATTCTCAAAGCATCTAGAGTTCCTTTCTTTCCAAATTGTCCACCAAATGCAAGCAGGGACCATCTTCCATCTGTTTTTGTTATCTGCTCCAGCTCCAGCTTCTTCCCAACTAAAGAGAGCTTCAATAATCTTTCTAGGCAATATCGAAGCTATGCCTCTAAGATTAATGAAGATCTTCCATACTGATCAGTTATCCTACAGTGCAAAAATAGGTGACCAATTGTTTCCACTTCGTTTTCACAAAGAAAACATCTTGAGCAGAGAGTCCACTTCCTCTCGTTTAAGTTTCCATGTGTGAGCACAGCTTCCTTTGCCATTAACCATGAGAACCATGAAACCTTATATGGTATCTTGGTCTTCCAAATATGTTTCCAGCGCCAGTTGGCAACTTGAGGTCTTGTTTGATTTATCATTTTGTAGGCTGCATTGACACTGAATTTTCCACTGCTATGTCCCTGCCATCTCACTGTGTCATCTCCATTCTGGATTCCTGTGAAATTGTCCAGTTATTTATAAAACGCAATCATTTTATTTATCTCCCAATCATTGAAGTCTCTTCTGAGTATCAATACCCAACTTTGAGGTGGCCACATTTCAGCTATAGATCTCTGTTGGTGATGAGCTAGAGCATATATGTCGGGGAATAAATCCTTCAGAGCTCCATTCCCTAGTCAATTATCATTCCAGAAGGATTTCATGCTGCCGTTTAGCACTCCAATGGAGACTTGGTTATTTAGAGCCGGCCATAATACCCTTATAGACCTCCAAAGACTAACTCCATAAGCTGAGTTAATTGGTTTAGTCGTCCAATTGTCTTCTACTTCATATTTGGCTTTGATAACCTATGTTGCTCCGACATGGCTTTTTAGGTGTCGTACCCGTGTCGACAAGACACTATATGGGTGTGGGTATGGGATCCGTAGGATCCGGTCAAATAATTTTGGGTACGACCACGACGGACAAAAAAATTCGAGATGAAATACAATATGATTTACGAAATCAGAACTAAAACTAGGGTAAATTTGAAGAAAATGGCATATCTTATCTAGGAAATCAATCTTTTACTTATCTGCAACTTGAGAATAAAAAGGAAATTCACACTTTACAAGCTATACGTAAGTATTCCACAAAATTTCTCATAAATTAGAGAGATTTTTATTTTTTTTAATTATTTTTAGCCGGATCCTCACTCGTATTCATACTAGGATCCGTATCTCCGAATCTTAAAATTTACATCTTGAAAGATCCGACCTCTAGATCCGCACCGTGTCCGAGCAACTTAGTTGATAACCTTGCTCCATAAACTTTGAGGTTCTTGAGAGTACCTCCATAACCACTTTAATTTGAGGGCTCAAATTTCTAATTCCCAATCCACCATGAGCTTTGTTGAGAATTGCCTCTTTCCACTTGACCAGGTGATAGACCTTTTTCTCTTTTTTACCTTGCCACAAAAAATTCCTTCTTATTTTGTCCGGCTTTCAATGACTCCCACAGGAAAAGGAAAAAAGGACATCATATAGGTTTCTAATACCGAGTTAATCAGAGTGAGCCTTCCTCCCATTGACAAATATTGACACTTCCATCTTGAGAGCTTTTTTCTCACATTTCTCCAGGACATTGTCCCATATTCCAGTAGATTTTGACTTGGCCCCCAATGGCATACCCAGATAAGTAGTGTGGAGGGTCCCCACTTCTCCCCTCAGGATCAGTGTCAAATCCTCCATGTTTGTTACTTCATTGATCGGGAAGAGATGACTCTTCCTCCAACTAATGTGCAGCCCAGAACTCTCAGTTGTTCCACTTCTGCATCACAGAGATCAAGGTGCCATCAGCATATTGAAAATGTGTAATCTCCTGATTGATGTGACCATTCATGGCTACCTCAAAGCCTTTAATCCACCCATTGAGTTTGGGTGTTTTGACCATGTTGTTCAAGCCTTTCATGGCTATTATGAAAAGAAAATGTGACAAGGGATCACCTTGCCTCAGACCTCTCTGAGCAGGAAAGAATCCTTCTGGAGAACCATTGATAATGACTGAGAATTTGACAGTAGATATGCAGAATTCCATCCATTCAATCTATTGCACTCCAAATCCCATTTGTTGTAACATGCTTAGTAAGAATTTCCAATTCACATAGTCGAATGCTTTCTCAATATCTAGTTTGCAAAGGATACCGGGCTTCTTCTGTTTCTGTCTTGAGTCTAGTGCTTCGTTGGCTATTAATATAGCATCCATTATTTGCCTCCTTTTATGAATATCATTTGTTGAGCATCTACCAATTTTTCCATCACCTTCTTTAGCCTCTCAATCAAGACTTTTGCAACAATCTTGTGAATGCTCCCTATTAGGCTTATAGGTATAAGTCCCTCAATTCCTTTGCACCATTCTTCTTGAGGATCAAGGCAATGTAGGTTGCATTGAAACTCCTCTCAAATAAACCATGGGAATGAAAATTGTGGAACACCCCCATGATGTCCAGTTTAAGTACCTCCCAACATTTAATAAAGAATCCCATTATAAAGCCATCAGGTCCTGGTGCCTTGTCCACAGCACACAATTTCAAACACCCAAAAACTTTTTGTTCATTAAATCTTCTTTGTAGTAAATTATTATCTTGCTCAGTTATTGTTGGACAGCTCCTAAAATTACTTGCAGGCCTCCCTTCTTCAGTCTCAGTGTAGAGTTTTTTGTAGAAGTTTACTATCTCATTTTTTATTCTTTGTGGTTCTATGATTGGTTCATCTTGGATCATTAAGTGGTCAATGTTGTTGCATCTTTCGTGAGTATTGGTGGTCTTATGAAAGAACTTTGTATTCTTGTCTACTTTTCTTGAGCCAAATGGCCCCGGACCTTTGCCTCCATGACACTTCTTCATTCTTCAGAAGTTCTTCATACTTCATCAGTAGTGCTGCCTTCTCCATCATTTCCCCCTGGTTAGGCTTCTGACTTCTTGTACTTTGTCCAGTACAACCAGTTGATTAAGAAGGTCTGACTTTTGAACCTTCAAGTTGCCTTGGCTGCTTTTGCTCCACTCCCTTAGTTTACCTTTCAAGGCCTTCAATGTACAAGCTAGAATATAATCAGGTTTTCTCGCGAATAGCTATGGACCTTCTCCTGCATATTCTTTTCTCCGTGGGGAATATAACAATGTTGAAATCCCCACAAATTGCCCATGACCCTCCATCAAACCCCTCAGCACTTATTTCCCCCAAACCTCTTTTCTTTTGATGTCACAATTAGAGGCATACACTATTACATTCAAAGCTCTGTAACTTGCCTACAAATCTGCAAGTCAGAGTGTAGGACCCAATCTGAATAATCTCCCATTTCTAAATAAGAGTGCATCTCACTTGGGAATTGTTGTATCGAATGAATCTCTCTCTGTTCTAGATTAGAGACTTCCAGTAGTTCACCCAAGGATACGCCTCTTATTTCTTCCATGGGCTTGCCCAGAATATTATTAAAAATAACTTGCCTTGCAAGGTCTGGCCCAATTATTTTTAAGAGACTCTTCAGGTCTGGATGCAAACTCTGGCCCAAAATTATGCTCATTTTGTGCTTTCAATAATGCTACTCTTTAGTTTATACATTGAAGTATTGAACATTTGCTTACAGTTACATGTGTTGTCTATGCCGTATTTATTTTAGTATTTTTTTTTAATTCCGCTTCAGTTCAAAAAGGCAATCGTTTCGCTTCTCGCTTCTCACTTCACGCTTTAAGCGAAAAGGGGCTTGTCGCTATTTCATGCTCTTCACAACACTGACTGGAACCTGCTCAGCTTTTAAAGAACAATGTGGAGCACAATAGGAATTTCTTTAAGTTGAAGTTTGTGATCATATCATGTAAAAGCTTAAGTTGTTAGAGAGAGAGCATTTTTTAGTTACTTAATCATATTGATTCACCATGCTCCACCATGTGCGAGCTTAATTCTATTTTTATGAGCCCAAGTACCTAAAAAGAATATGGGTGACGGTAAGATTAGAAATCACGACCCCTGCCTACTCTGATACCAAGTTTAAGTACGTGACTATCTCATCTAAAAGCTTAAAGTATTAGAGAACATACTTTATTTATTTAATTATGCGTCTTCAACAAGTCCCATAAAGGCTAACCCCAAACCTATTAATAGGACCTTTTGCACATGGAATGGATGTCATGCAGCATCCGACATACATGCAAGTGCAACACATATATTCTTTCAATTCCTTTCATTTCCTTTATAACTTTTCTTTATGTTGCATTTTTTTACAACTTCCTTTAAATCACAGGCATTTACAACCTTACTTTAAAAACTATTATCTTAAATTCATGCCAATCATAATCTATTTTGCCGAAAACAACCTCACTCTCCCTAGTGCAACATGCACGACTTGTGTTATTAGGACCTTCCATGAAGTAATTCTGTGAACCCATATTCATGAAGTGATCCTGGAACCAATTGTAAAGTCTACATTGCTTCGACTCTCTGAAGTGGTTGCCGTACCCGTGTGGGACCCTCCAAAAATGCATACTTTTGGAGGAATCGACACACACCCGACTGCATTTTTTACTCAACATAATTCCCTGACTTCATTTAGGAATCACACAGCTCATCCACTTCAACCAATTCAGAAACATTGCGCCAATATTATAAAAAGATAGTATTATAGTTAGCTCAAAGCACAATTGGGCCGGACAGGCTAGTACTTAATCACCCTATCTTGTCTACTCCACTATAGTTGGACAAATTGATAAATTTTACTAGACAAACTTTGCCATATAATAAAGTAACCTCAAAACTAAAGATAGCAAATTTATACTACCAAGTTAAAAGGGTAAACAGAGAACTCACGTGCCGCCAACGCCACCAGTGGAATCAGAAGAGATAGTAGAGAAAGGGAGCTCACACACAGCAACAGAAGCCCCAAAATTAGAGGCAAAACGAGAAGCCCTAACGCCACCACTACCAGCACCGATGGTGAATAAGTCAAAGTCGTAGTGGCGAGGAGCGTCAGCGCCATTGGAGGAGTCGGCGCGTGGGACGGTGAAAGGGCGGCGGGTATAAGACAAGGATGGGGTAGTACGGGGGTGGGTGAGAAAATTGAAGTGGAGAGGCTTAAGCGGATTAGAGAGAGAAAGAAGAGAGAATTTGTGTTTGTAGAGAAGAGTGTGGAGCGTTGGAGAAGAAAGAGTTGTGCTGAGCTTTGGTGTGCTGAGAGATGTAGCCATGGCTGGCGGAATCTAACAATTTGTTTCTAATCTGTTCAAGTGATGACAGATGTTTATGTGTTGCGTAGGAAACAGTCCCTGACACCCCAATTCTCAAAATATCCGAAAGACAGCTGCAAATAAATTTATTAGAGTTTGCAAAATCATTTTAGGTTTTTACACTCATGTTTGTTTGAGGCGCTTTTTCAATTCTATTTTGCAAAAGTAAAACTCAAAATACAATTTTTCAAATAAACGGCTTCACTCCTACACAGTAGTATATTTTAGTTTTTGTTTTTTTAATGAGCCGAAAAAAGCTTAGATTTAAGTTACTTTTTTATTTCAAACTAATTTGTGATAATCCGTCTTCCAAAGGGAAAAGTGCATTAGTGAAAAATAAACTCGCCATGTGGGTCTATTAAAAATGGTAATACGTGTCAGAAAAGTTACGAGAAAAGTGAAGAATAACGTGTAAAGATAATATGTGAAACACCCTCACGGCCAAACATATTCGTACAGTACCTATTAGTCTCGGAACCGATCATCATAGGATAGCCTCGGATCAAGTATGGGAGAATAGCTCATAATTACAAATGAGAAAAGAATCAATTAATCATGGGTTACACGGGATTTACCATTATTACGTCATTCATTACAAATCAATTATGTAATGTACAATAAATGCAACAAATAGTTGTAACGGGCAGAACGAGGCAATCAATTACCAAATTTACTCAACAGATACGGGATTGACTCATCAATTACGAAATTTCAGCATTTACTCAACTGTTACAAGACTCCCAAAAGCAACGGATGGACTAAGAAAATGCTCATAATTGACCCATAATTCAATGGGAATAGTTACCTAGATCTAGTTCTATAAATAGAGATGTTTTACCACTATTGTAATCGTTTATTTTCTTCTTTGCAATTCTATACATTGTAATTCATAGCATCTTGCTCTCAAGTTAGTTGAAGTTTGGCTCTTCAAGCTTTGTTCGGCTCATCATCATACTAAGAATCATCCAATAAGAATTATTTCTTCTAAATTTTATTTTTATTATACTGTCTGCCATTGACTTTGTTTTCACTTCTTTATCATGTTGTATGAACGAAAATTTATATCTTTCGGATCTAATCGGTTGCTTCTGGCCCGTCATATAAAATTAATTGCTTTGTCCGGTTAACACAGCTGGGGACAATCGAGTTGAAGATGATTTCACCAAGAAAAATGGAGATGGAGAATAGCCATGATATTGATAGATAAGCAACGAATAGAGAGTAATGGAAAATAGACATCGGTACTAGGCATATTTGTACTGTAATTATTTGTATCGAAATTGATTATAGCGGATTTGCATCAAACAGTTTCGGAACAAGAGGTTCAGATACACCAGGGAATTTTAATTTGCAAATTTAGTTCTAAACTTATAGAAACAAATCAAGGAAAAGAACAAGCGGATAGGACACCTCTGAGAATTCCCAACTATCCAGGAGAATGATATACATAACAATTACAACACCGGATTCAAATAGAAAAAGACACGGTAAGTCAAATCGACACTGATACGAGGTTCGAACATAGGTTCGGAAACCAAACGGATGTAATTACGGATCTGATTGAAAGAGATAGAAGAATAACGTTGGACCTTCACGAAACTGAGGAATAAAATTTAAAACCGTTATAATATGAAGCTCCGAATAGAGGAAGTCACAGAAGTTCAATCGAAAGTCAAAAATAGGTTCGGAGACCAAACAGAGGTGGTTCCTAGGATATCTGAATCTGAACACAAAAGTCTAACCAATAGGTTCGAGCAAAGAGATACGGAATTTCCTTCACGGGCTGAAAAAGATTCGCACCTTCCCGAACATGTAAGGGATCACCTTGCTAAATTGCAAAATTTCACAGGATCCTTAATTGAAGGAAGCTCAAACATAGATGGATAATTAGACAAATATTTTCTGAAACAATCATTGAACCGAAAGAATCAGAAGTCATGAGGTCAAATGCTGACGAACTAGAAACTATCGTTGACTTCCCAAATAGAAAGATTCGCATTGGTCGAGACTCGACCCCGAACTTAAAGGTAAGATAATTGAATTTTTACGTGCTAATGCAAATTGTTTTGCTTGATCCCCATGTTATCATAACAGGAATACTATCAGAGGTAATGTTTGTATGCTCAATATTCACCGTTGCTATAATCTAGTCAAGTAAAAGAAGAAATCTGAGTCAAATAATAAAAAAGTTCCAAGACTTCGAAAGGTCGGCTTAGTTTGTAAAATCGAAGTCGAGTATGAAGCATATGTTACGGGACTCGAATTAGTTGGGAGACTCAGCAAAATAATTGAGTTAACGATTGATTCTTAACTCATGATCAATCAAATCTAAGGAAACTATGCATCCCGAGAATCGAGTCAGATTTGCTAGTATCGGATCTACTGCTCATATCACTGAATCCGAAAACAACTCCGGGTTCATATTGAGAAATGTCGTTTGGGGCCAAATGTTCTCAGGATCGGGCCATCCCTTATTCAGGGGTTCCCTGATCTATCATCAATTAGAATGAAAATGAGGTAAGCTTGACTAATTTAATTTGAAATTAACATAATAAATTCATTGATAACTTGTAGAATAGGACTTTACCCAAAGACAAGCACGCATCTCGAAAACTCTGAGTGTGTCTCATCACGTACTATCTTGTTAAAGGAGAATTATATTTGAGAATATTCAAGGGTCCAAAATGCTAAGGACCTAGACAAACAGAATATATGATGCGAGAAATTCATAAAGAGAGCAGTGAAAATTACTCTGGTAATAAGACTTTAAATCGAAAACTCATCAAAGCCAGTATGACTAGCTCAAATTGAAATATGGCATGATTCTCGATAAAATTTTGGAACCTCTGTAGTTCCCGACCAGAGTCAAAAATATTTGATAAAAAGAGCTCTGGTATTGTCCCTATGTTGGAGATGGACCATTTGAAAGTCCATAAACATCATAACTAGTTATTCTACATGAGACAATATAACTAGGGACTATCAAATTCTAATTCCAGTGTTTGAGTTCTCATACCTCAAAACTCGAACACTAGTGTGATGACCTGATAGATCATTTATAATTTTAACCCTCAATTCTGTGTTTCGAAACCTCAAATAGCTCCATTTATCTTTCCTCAATTTGTGTGCACAGTTTGTATCATTTTTTGGAAGGTTTTATGTGAAAAATTGGCGAAAATATGAAATCGTGCCTTAAAACTCATTTGAGTAGACTGCGGTCAATATTTTGAGCAAATAGACCCGGATCAATATTTTGACAGTCCCGATAAGTCCGTATCATGATGTGGGACTCAGGTGTATGCCCAGAATCGAATTCAGAAGTCCCTAGCTTGAATTATCGTTATTGTTTGAAAATTAGAAATTTAAAAGTGTAAAGAAAGTTCAAGTTTGACCGTAGTTTGACTTTATTGCTATCAGGTCTGTATTCTGGTTCCGGAACTTGGTATAAGTTCATTACAGTATTTATGACTTGTCTGCAAAATTTGGTGCAAAACGAAGTTGATTTGGCATGATTCGGACGTCTGACTGAAAAGTTGCATGTTCTTAAGTTTCATTAAAAATTTCATTTATTTCGGTGTCTGATTCATAGTTCTAGGTGTTTTTGGTCGTGCGAGCGAGTTCATATGAATTTTTGGACTTTTGTGCGTTTAGTTTGGAGCCCGAGGGGCTAAGGTGAGTTTTCGATAAGCCACGGAGTAATTTTTGAACTTAGAAGAGTGTTGGTTCATCAAGTCTGCAGATCTCGCATTTGCGAGGACCTGATCGCAAATGCGAGGTCAGGCTCGCATATGCGAAGATGATGGGGGCTGGTTCAGATTCGCTTTCGCGAAGTGAAGTCCGCAGCGAAGGGGGCAGATTCGCATTTATGAACTTTTGAGTCGCATTTAAGACTAAGGAAGGACTTAGGCAGACTCGCATATGCGCATTTGTTCGCATTTGCGACAACCTTGGTTCGCATTCGCGACAAAACTGTCGCATTTGTGATGCATGCTCAGAGACTTTTCGCATTTGCAAAGGGATTATTACAATTGCGAACTATGTATCATAATTGTGATAAGTACAGTTGGGTAAAAGAGGGAAAATGAGAAATAACTCATTTTTCTCAAACTTTCAACCCTAAACACTGTAAAATTTTCCAAGAGTTTTTCTTCCTCAATTCATTGGTAAGTGACTTTAATCTATTTTGTTTCAATTACTCATTACATTTCATAAGATTTCAACATCAAATCTATGATTTCCATGGTAGAAATTAAGGACTTGGGTAGAATTAGGGATTTTGTAAAATTGGGATTTAGACCTCGAATTGAGGTCGGATTTCGAATTGAATTGCATACCGGGCTCGGTGGTGAATTGTTGATCGGGTTTTGGTCCGAACCTCGAGTTTTGACCAAGAAAGCCCAGAATTGATTTTTGTTGCTTTTCAACAATTATCTAAATTGAACCTCTTTCATTCCTGAGTAGTTTCTAAAGCTTATTTTGAATCTTTTGGTCAATAATTTGCTAGATTTTGTTGATTTGGAGGCTTGTTCGAAAGGCAAGGTCATGTTTAATTTTGAGTTGATTGCGGAGTGAGGTAAGTGTTGTATCTAACCCTTATTTGAGGGAATTAGGAACCCTTGAGTTATGTGCTATGTGAATTTCATGAGTAGCGGCGTATATGCGACGTGACGAGTTTCTATACGCCGTCAATTACTTGTTTCCATGCCTACCCGTATTTCATTAATTATAGCATTCCATGTCTCGATTGTTACTTGCCTTAATTGCTTCCTATGCTTTAATTTGCTACTTGTCATTTGTTATTCTCGCATTATAAATGTTAATTTCTTCCATGCTCTCATGCTTAACTGATATGTGCCTTAATTGTCTTACTTGTTCCCTTTAAATATATAACTTCGTTCGGTTCGGCAGAAGAAACTCGAGAAAACAAACAGGAAGAGAACTATGCAAGCTTATAATTAAGCAAATATATAAAAGCTATCACCACCTCAAGCAGTAAAACAAAGTCGTTATGACTATGTTACTAACATAGACAACTATGAATGGTATTCATTGATAGGAGTGGCCGCTTTCTAGTCGTAGTTGGTACCGCCCCTGTTGTTATATATTTGGCTTGTCTTGTTGCTCACTGTTAATTGTAACTGATAATAGGCTAGATTCACGTAGTTTTGCGCATATTTATACTCCAACTTGATGATACTTCACTGTCTTAGGAATGTTAAATAATGTTAAAACGGCTCTAATTGTGGATTTTATGTTTCGCAGGAGAAAAGTGTGCGTATGAGGACCTAGGATGGTGTTTGGATCCAAATTGAAGAAGAAAGGCCCCTTGGAGTTTTTAGCGTGGGAAAAGAAGGAAGAAAATTGGTGAGGGAGACTAATAGTCTACTAGCGCGTCCATAGCGTGTTCACTAGCGCGACCGCGCTAGTCCAAGTCCCGGAGGCAGAATGAAGCCCCATTAGCGCGACCGTGCTAGCCCAACGATCCAAGGCAGAACACTTGCCCATTAGCGCGGCCGCGCTAATACAGTTCGCACGCGTTATTTCCAGGGGTACAATTGGAAGCTTGGGACAATTCCACCTAACCTATATAAGGTTCAACTCGCCCAAAAGACACATTTATCAAGGTTTAGAGTCTTGTTCAAGGAAAACAAAGGCAAGAGGCAAGGAGGGCAATTGAGCATCAAATCTCATCTCTCTTCCTTGTATTTTTATCATTGTTGATGAATTCTTCTATGGCTATTTTCAGTACAATTATGAGTAGCTAACTTCTTTAGTCTACGGTTTTGGTGAACCCTGTTGAGGATGAACATCTTGTTATATTAATATAGTTTGCTTGGTTTTAATCTCTATTTGTTCAACTAAGTTCATATTGTAGTTGATTGAAGGGCCCTCAATTAGATGTGCCTATTTAGTGTGTATCTACTCGGGAGAGAGTGCATATTTAGGTAGATGTTGAACAACACCACTCCCAAAGTATATGAGGGATCCATAACTGAGGGTGTAAAGGTTGGATTAGGGATAACGATACCTTGGGTGCAATATAACGTGAGCTATAATAAAATCTAGCTAGCGTAACTCGGGAGAGTGCGTTTGGTAAATTTTCGTAATTACTCGGGAGAGATTTACGGTAACAATAGTGTTCATGATTGATAGAGACGGTTAGGCCAAACTATATGAAATATACAAGAAGGGATTCCATCAATAGGGGAAACCATAACATTAGATCCTTCTCGCATTTGTTTACAACTTAGCAATAGTTATTTTCTAGTTTAATTACTTTCATTCAATCTTAGTAGTAAAAACACCAACAACTGTTATTCATAACATTTGAGAAGTTGATTACGAAGAATCGAGTGAGTCTAATAACGATAATTGATAGGTTAATACCATGTGGGATTCGACTCTGGGCATAATACTCAGATTATATTTGCAACGTCCGCTTAGTCCTTTTT
>ML295097.1:6467-26284 GCA_005239495.1 Nicotiana undulata | reverse complement strand
TTTTGTTTAGTTACAACACACGGAGGGGTGGGGTGTGTGGGGGGGGGGGGGGGGGGGGGGGAGTATGATATGGTGGAAAATGCTAACTCCTACTTCTGAGTCCCAGTCGTCCTGCCCGATACTGTGAGGCCGAGTACCGAGTCCCTTCTGTCTTTCGTTGATGAGCAACCAACAACCAGCACTGCATTTGCTGCAGCCACTTCTCATCCTGTGCCATCAACTTCATCTCCCTTTTCACCAACTCTGCCTTTGCCACCAGCAACTGCTACATCATCTCTACCGGCTATAGTTGCCCGAGAGGGGGATATCCCTCTTCCCCAGTCCCCAGTTCATGGGAATTTGGGGCATAGTTATTCTGCCCCCTCTGAAGATCCCCAAAGGGGGAGGAGTCTCACCCTCTCGGTTTCCACCAGATGCCATTTGTTATCCCCGCTTGTGGATTTTGCTAATTATCTGAAGCCTTTGGCTTCAGTAAAAGATAGGAATAAAATACAGACTCTCTCCGGAGAGTGTTTGTCAAACAATGCTATGCACAACACAACGACGATATAGTCTTTGTTTCCTCTGATGTTTCTTCTATCTTTGTTACGACAAGGTTTTGAGTCTGCATGTTTGTTTTGCAGACCAACTTCCTTGCTTCCGAGGGTCTTCAAAGGTTTATTCTTGATAAGGAAGAACTTACCTCCGATCGGGATCAACTTTTGACCAAGCGAGACCAAACTGCTGCTCGCCTATCAGAACTGGAAGCACGAGCTGTTGTGGCCATTGAGATGGATGCTCGGTTGCAGCAAAGAAAGAAAGAAGTAGTGACCCTTCGCCAGGAGGTCACCCTGTTAAGGGCAAAATTTGAAGAAGCTAGGACCAAATGGGTTGAAGTCCATAATACCATTCTTGTTGTATCCAATCGTGAGGCTGCCTCTGCAGAAAGATTGAATAATTTGGAGTCAGCCTTAAACTCCAAAAATGAAGAAGTTATTGTTGCCGAGGTGAAGTATGTCCAATTGGAGAAGAAGCATAAGAAGACCATCGAGCACAATAGAGTTTTCAGCTCCACTGTCCATGACATTGATGTCAGCTTCCAAGCCACCAAATCCGCGCGTGATAACCTTTCTTCCGAGGTTGACCAGCTTAAAGAAGAACTCTGGCACCGAGCGACTTCCCTAGTTGTTTAAAAAACATTTGCTATGTATAACATGTGGAGAAAAACCTTGGAAGAGGCCAAAGTGGGTATAATTGACTTTGATGCCGAAATTGCTAAGGCTCGTGAGCTGGAGTCAACTGCCAAAGAGGGTCTTCCGGCCCGGCCTGATGCTACCGACTTTTCTAGTTTCGGTTTCGAGTTCTTGGGAACTGAAGAAAAAGCGGAAGGTGATGATGCTGAAGGCCTAGATATAGAGCCGGCAGTGGATCCACCCACTTCTCCTGGGGGTGCAGGTGTTTCTCTTCCTCCGAGTTCCGGAGAAGTAGTAGCTAGTTTTTGCTTTTTTTTCTTTTCCATACTTTTGTGTTTGTGCTACTTGGCACGTATACTGTGAATAGAAATACTTTTTCGTTAAGTGTTGTGCAAGTTTTTCTTTTTGAGTACTTTTTCGTTTAAGTATTTGCGCAAGTTTTACACTTGGCATCGAATTGTGCAAGGCTTCGGGTGTTTGGATTCTGGGCATAAGTTCTTCTGAAATCAAACCTTTAACGTGAGGGTTTTATAAGAGAGGGCCCTCTTATGTTTACGGTGCTTTTGAAGAGGACGTCTCATGTTCATTACGACACTAGTATTTGAAGTACTGGTTTAACTTTCAAATGATAAAATGAATTCATCGTTCATACAAGAAACAAAATAGAAATGAAAGGACTTTACTTTATTCCTTTCATTTTCAAAAGTACATAAGCATTCATTGTGCTTAAAAGGAAATTTCCATTACTTATGGCTAACATGTATAAGTTGTTTCTACGGGGCTGGTCGCGCAGACCCTGGTCCCGATGATACATATTTGTTTTGGGCTTTCGTATTCTGGTCGATGTGGCAGTCATTGTTTCCATATCCTCATATCATTCCCCAGTGTTCGAATGCGAAAAATATGAATTTGAACAATGGAAGTCTTGATCCTTTCGAGATTCCACTAGTGAATGGTTAGATAATCCTTAGTTCGGTAACAAGCTTCACATCCCTCTTAGGAACTTTGTTATCGAGCCAAAGGCAATCTAACAATCCCGTAGTAGCTTGCACTCGTGAACGGTCAGGTAACCCTTGTCCGATAGCAAATTTTACTTGCCGGTGGGAACTTTTGCTACCAAGCTAAAGATTATCTAACCGCTTCGTAGTGATCCGTCGTTTGAGTGCCTTGTTGTTATAACGTCTTATTTATGCTGACAAAGAGTTCTTCGTAGTATGCTTTCCGTTGTTACCTCGTTAAAAACCTTTTCAGAAAAATGAAATTGTGACAAAACTGGACGAAAGGAAAAAGAGTGCAGCACATACTTTCAGTGTAGGCGAGGCTTATCAGCAATAATATCTTTTGAGGTGTGCCACGGTCTAGTTGCTAGGAAACTTTACTCCGTCTTGATTTTTCGATTCGCATGACCCTTTTCCGGTGACACCTGAAACCCGGTAGGGGCCTTCCCACGTTGGACCCAACTTCTCTGCATTAAGCTCCCGGGTGTTCTGGATTACTTTCCTTAAAACCAAGTCTCCTACTTTGAATTATCAGAGGTGGGCTCTTCGATTGTAATATCTTTCCATTATCTGCTTTTGGGCTTCCATCCTTGTATGCACCAAGTCCCTGTGTTCATCGAGCAACTCCAATTTGACCAACATTGCTTCATTGTTCGCTTCTTCGTGCGCTCAGAAATATCTCAGGGTAGGTTCTCCTCCTTCCACCAGGATCAAGGCTTCTGCTTTGTACACAAGAGAGAAAAGAGTTTCCCCTGTGCTTGATTTGGCCGTTGTCCGGTACGCCCATAGCACTCTTGGAAGCTCTTTGGGCCATTTATCTTTGGCTGCTTCCAATCTCTTTTTGAGATTTTGTATAATCACATTGTTTGTTGATTCTGCTTGACCGTTTGCACTTGGATGATAAGGTGATGATATGTTCATTTTGATTTTTAAATCTTCAAGGAACTTTGTGACCTTAGAAATTGTGGCTAGTTGTCGTAGGCTATCTCTTTTAGTATCCCAAATCTACAAACTATATTGTCCCACAAGAAGTCTACCAGTTCACGTTCGCCGATCTTCTGATAAGGACCTGCTTTAACCCACTTAGAAAAATAATAAGTTAAAACTAAAAGAAACCTTACCTTACTAGGGGCCGATGGCAGTGGATCGACTATATCCATCCCACACTTCATGAACGACCATGGCCACAAAATTGAGTGTAGTGGATCTGCTGGTTGGTGTACCAATGGCGTGTCACATTGACATTTATCACATTTTAAAACATAAGCCTTGGCATCTTGTTCCATCTGGGGCCAGTAATATCTTACCCTAATTAATTTAATACCAAGGAATCCGCGCGTGAGTGATTTTTGTAGATCCCTTCGTGGACTTCTCGCATAACATAATTAGCTTCAGAAGCTCCCAAACATCGGGCCAACGGTCCTTGGAAACATCTTCTGTATAATTGACCTCCCTTGAAACTATATCGCACTGCTTTAGTGCATAGCGCCCGAGATATCTTGGGATCTTCAGGCAATCTTCCATGCTCGAGATAGTTAATGATCTCATTTCTCCAGTCCCAAACCAAGTTGGTCGCGTTTACCTCGTAATAGCTATCTGCGTCCAATACCGAGTGCATAAGTTGTATGACCCTACCAGAGTCTAATCCCTTCATTTTTGTGGATGAACCCAGATTGGCTAGTGCGTCTGCTTCCACATTCTTTTCCCCTGGGATGTGCGTAATTGATCATTTCGTGAACCGAGCGAGCAGAGCCTGGAGTTTTAATACATACTGTTGTATGAGTTCCTCTTTGGCTTGGAAGATCCCGTAGACCTGATTTACTACCAATTGGGAATCACATTTCATTTCTATGACCTCAGAGTCTAGTCCCTGGGCCAGCTCGAGTCCTGCAATCAAAGCTTCATACTATGCTTCATTGTTAGTCAGAGGAACGGTTCTTATGGCACGCCTTTGGGTTTCTCTCGAGGGTATGGATAGCACTGTGCCGAGCCCGGACCATTTCACGTTGGAAGCTCCATCCATGAACAAGGTCCAAACTCTTGATGTCGATTCTAACACCATCTCTTCTTCTTTGGTAGCCAAAGAAAATAGTCCTGGACTGATATCGGCCACAAAGTCGGCCAAAACTTGTGACATAATCGCAGTCCTAGGCTTATATTCTATGTAAAATTCACTCATTTTAATGGACCACTTTGCCATTCTACCTGAACGTTCAGGTTTATGAAGAATATTCTGCAAGGGAAAGGTGGTCACCACGACTATCAGATGACATTGGAAATAAGTCCTAAGCTTTTGAGCGGCGACTACGAGAGCTGAGGCCAATTTTTCAAGATGTGGGTGGCGAATTTCTGCTCCCGTTAAAATTTTACTAACGTAATAAATAGGAGATTGTGTACCTTCATCCTCACGGACTAAAATGGTACTTACCGCTGCCTACAAGACCGCTAAGTAGATCAACATTTGTTCGCCTTTCTCCGGTTTTACGGTAATGAAGGACTTGAAAAATAGCTTTTCAAATCCTTCAAAGCCTGCTGACATTCCGGAGTCCATTCGAAATTGTTCTTCTTTTTGAGTAGTGAAAAGAAATGATGGAATTTCTTTGAAGACCGGGACATGAACCTGCTCAAAGCAGCCAGTCTCCCTATCAACCTTTGAACCTCTTTCAGGCTTGAAAATTGGCCAGGGATGTCTTCGATTGCTTTACTTTTGTCAGGGTTAACCTCAATCCTCCTTTATGATACCACAAATTCCAGGAACTTACCAGAGCTGACTTTAAACCACACTTCTCGAGGTTAAGCTTCATATTATGCTTCCTTAAGATGTCAAATGTTTCTTATAAGTGCTTGAGATGGTCACCTGCGTTCAAATACTAAACCAACATTATTTAAGCCTCCATCATTTTCCCTATTTGTTTCTCAAACATTTTGTTCACGAGCCTCTGATAAGTGGCTCCGGCGTTCTTAAGCCTGGAAGGCATCACACTGTAGCAATATGTGCCAGAGTTTGTTATGAACGAAATCTTTTCTCGATCCTGTGGATATATCTTGATTTGGTTGTACTCGAAACAAGCATTGAGGAAACTCATTAACTCATGCCCGATTGTCGCATCAATCATTTCATCAATGTTTGGCAATGGGAACGAGTCTTTTGGGCATGCCTTATTTAAATCCTTATAGTCTACGCACATGCAAAATTTATTCTTCTTCTTCGGAACTACTACTACGTTAACTAACCCATCGTGATACTTTACCTCTCAGATTGAACCGATATCAAGCAAACGAGTTACCTCTTCTTTGAAGAATTTGTTTCTGACCTCGACAATAGGACGTTTTTTCTGTCTCACCGGAGGGATGTTGTGATCCAGTCTTAGTTTGTGCACGACCACCTAGGGTGGGATACCTGCCATATCCGCATGCGACCATGAAAAGTAGTCAACATTACATTTAAGGAATTCAATAAGTCCAGATCTGAAATCAGGGTTTAATCTCGTGCCCAAGTGGAACTTCCTCTCCAAGTACTTCTCAAACAATGCGACTTGTTCAAGTTCCTCCGCCGTGGATTTTGTCGCGTCTCTTGGTACCTGATAGGATTCAGATGACTCCTCTCCTTAGTTGACTTCACTCAGCTTTGAAGCAGGTGTTGGCTCGTGTAATTGCTATGCTGCATGCTCCTTCCCTTTGCTACTAGAAACTGAGATTGCATTGTTCTCCCTTGCCGCCGGTTGGTCTCCTCTTATTTGTTTAATTCCTTCGGGAGTTGGGAATTTCAACAATTGATGATAAGTTGGCGGCACGACCTTCATCTCATGCAACCATGGTCTCCCCAGGATAATATTGTAACCCATATCGTCGTCCACTACCTTGAAAAAGGTCGTCTTCATCACCCCCTCGGCATTCTTGGGCAACAGGATCTCTCCCTGAGTACCCCACACTTAAACGTTTCTCGTCCTCGAGCAATCAAACTACACTTTATATATACACGACTTTTTACACAATTCTCCTAACTCATCACACCAAGAATCTTTAAAATAGACTAAGCACAAGAGTATAACATCTTCACCTCAAGATTTGACTCACAAGTACCATGCATTATTCACAACTCACTCACTTACTCCAACATAGAGTTAAATGACATTATCTATCCTTTATGTATCAAGTTCCCTCACACAACAAAAGAGATTAGTTCCACACACCATAAAATTTAAGAACAATTAGGAACTCAAGATAGAAAGAATTCACTCACTTTAAGAAATAACATTCATATGCCACAAAAGATGCACCATAGGCTTGCCCGTAGTGTACTACTCTACTAATATAACTCATTTAGTCTAGGATCAATTAAGACTTTAATTAGTTGTAATGTAGGCTGCGGGTCGGGAAGGATACATTTGGATATAAGAGTGACTACACCTCCCTAAGAACTTTAATACATATACTTTAAGATTCAAACCCCATACTTATGTCAAACCAAACTTCACCTTCACATCAATGTATATTACTTCATACTTCTTTAAGCACAATTACATCCAAAGTCACCACTATCAAGGAATATTTTTCACAGAAATACAAGTATTTTTTCCCTTCTTTCTTTTTCAATTCAAGTGGCTTTTATTTTTTTTCAAAACATTGCACATTTCTCCTTATTTCATTAGTTCCACTTAAAAACCAAACCAACCACCCCACACTTTAACTTTTACAAAGTTCAAAATAATTCAAGTGCTCATGAGAGGTTAGAAGGTTCAAATAGATGGTTAATTGAATCAAATGGATAAGGCTTGTAATGTGTTTGCCAAAGAAACAGGATTATAGGCTCAAAGGGGTTAACTATGATACATAACAATTAGGCAGGTAAACTATATATATATATATATATATATATATATATCAACAAAGAAACACTTATATCACTTCCAAGACTGAATACTATTTCGCTTTGCAAACACACAGGGCAAGTTCTAGACATCCAATGCAATGCACAAAATTACACACAAACCTCACACACACATAGCACATAACTCACTTAAGATTGGACTCATCAAGACACTCTAGTAAAAGTAGTTAAGCAAAGTTAATATTATACAATTTAAGGTACTTATACAAGAGTCAAAAACTGATCCTAAGCGTCACAACCAAAGTACTCACTATTCTCAAGGTATAACAAAGTCAAGATATATTGCTTCAATTCAATTCATCTCACATTGGCTCCTACTCCTATAAAAATAAAACTAACTACACCCGGTTCCAACAAAACCTTTGGAAAAGAACCGCGGCACAAAAAAAAACAAGGGGGAATTACTACACTACCTACAAAGAAAATCTTTTTGTCCTTTTTCTTTAGACTTAGGTCCCTCGAGAAAGCTGTCTAAGAGATCCATCGCTGGGAAAAACCCAATTTAATATTTTTTTCCGACTTTTTACATTAAAAAAAATAAAAATATTAAGCTACTAAAACTACTACTCAACTACGAAAACAAAAATAAGAAGTTTTGGCAACACTGAATTGCAGCAGACTTTCCCTGGGTTAGAAATCACTCATTTATCAAAAATAGGATCTGATCATCGTCCTATGTTGCTTAACTGTGATATTGAGGCTACCACAATCAAGAAGCCATTTAAATTTCTCAATTTCTGGATTAAACAGTCTACCTTTAAGGAGGTAGTCAAAGAAAATTGGACAGTGGACTTTTGTGCAAGTCCATTTGTGATCTTCAATCACAAAATAAAGAAACTAAAGAAAGCATTGTCTGTATGGAGTAAGGCAACCTATGGTGATATATTTCAGAAGATAGCAAGTTTAGAAGAGGTGGTCATGGTACATGAAAGGGAATTTGAGGCTGCTCCAACACAAATGAACAGACAAAGGCTTCAGAAGGTTCAAGCTGAGATGATAAAATACTTGGCTATAGAGGAACAATTCTGGAAACAAAAGGCTGGAATGGCTTGGTTCAAAGATGGAGATCGAAATACGAAGTTTTTCATGTTCAAGTCAATGGGAGAAGGAAGAGACTCAAGCTGAAAAGAATACATAATAATATGGGACAATGGATTGAAGATGAGGAACAAATTGCTACTGAGGCAGTGAACTTCTACAAAGATCAATTTAGTGAAAGTGTGGTGCCTTCTAATTTCCAAATACTGGATCATGTCCCTGCCATGATTGATGACACAGAGAATCAACATTTGATGAAACTACCTACAAAACTGGAAGTGAAGACAGCAGGTTTTGGACTGAGTGGAGATTCAGCTGGTGGACCCGATGGTTTCACAGGAGCTTTTTTCCATAATTGCTGGGATATAGTTGAGGAAGATATATTTAATATGGTGCTGGCATTCTTTAGTGGACAACAATTACCCAGGGAAGTCACTCATACAAACATTTTTATGTTACCCAAAAAAAAAGTGAGTACATTTGCAGATATGCGACCTATAAGCCTCAACAATTTTGTTAATAAAATATTCTCGAGAGTGATTCATGATAGGTTGGTAAGTCTGCTGCCTAACTTAATTTCTGAGGAACAAGCAGGCTTTGTGAAGGGGAGGAGCATAGTGGAAAATGTCTTACTTACACAGGAGATCATAACAGATATAAGGTTGAGAACAAGGTTTGGGTCAAATGTAGTGATGAAGTTGGACATGGCAAAAGCATATGACAGACTATCTTGGTTATTCTTGACCAAGGTTCTGAGGAAAATGGGATTTGATGAAGGATGGATTGGAATGATTTATGATCTGATTAGTAAAAACTGATACTCTATACTTGTGAATGGACAACCTCATGGTTTTTTCAAGTCATCAAGGGGAGTTAAGCAAGGTGATCCTCTATCTCCTAGTTTATTCATACTGGCTGCAGAAGCTTTGTCTAGAGGATTGAACTCATTGCATCAAATTCAAAACTTCCATGGATTTGGATTGCCTAAATGGAGTCCAAGGATCAATCACCTGGCATATGCCGATGACACAATAATATTCTGCTCTGCTGATGCATTCTCTCTAACATTGGTCATGAGAGTATTAGGTGCATATGAAGAAGGATCTGGGCAGCTAATCAACAAAAGTAAATCAGTTGTATACATGCACCACCTGGTTGAGGAGGATATAGTAAATGGGGTGGAAAGAATCACTGGAATCACAAGGCAAGAATTCCCATTTACATACCTGGGCTGTCCAATATTTTATGCAAGAAGGAAGGCAGATTACTACCAAGGACTGATCACTAAGGTTATGAATAAGTTACAATCATGGAAGGGTAAATTGTTGTCAATAGGGGGAGGGCAGTACTTATCAAAAGTGTACTTCAGAGCATGCCAGTCCACCTTCTATCAGCAGTCAACCCTCCTAATAATGTCATTAACAAGCTTCATAAGATATTTGCTCAGTTCTTTTGGAGTAGTAACATAGGAGGCACTTCAAGGCATTGGGCATCTTGGACTAATTTGTGTATGCCAGTAGAAGAAGGAGGCATTGGGTTCAGATCTCTTCATGATGTATCAAAGGCCCTATTCTGCAAGCTATGGTGGAATTTTAGAACCAAACCTAGTCTTTGGAGTTCATTCATGAGCCAGAAACACTGCAAGAAACTAAATGCAGTCATTGTCCCATGGAGGAGAGGATCACATGTTTGGAGGAAAATGACTGAATGTAGAGACATAATGGAGCACCAGATCTTGTGGAAACCAAGAATAGGATCAGCTCTATTCTGGTATGACAATTGGACTGGTCTTGGAGCACTTTATTTTCTGGTACCTCATGACTTTGGAGTGGATGAAGATCTTCATAACGTGTGGGATTTGATAGAAAACAATTCATGGAATGCTGAGAGACTCTATGATGATTTACTAGAAGACTTGGCACAACACATTGTTGACCATATCCCACCTCATATTCATCACAACACACTTGATATACCTATTTGGATGCTGGACAGTAGAGGAAAGTTTACAGTGAAAACAGCTTGTGATTACTTGAGGAGGAGGAATCACACTAGAATGGCCTATGAGAAAATCTGGGTGAAAGGATTACCATTCAAAATAAGCTTCTTCATGTGGAAAGTATGGAAAGCTAAGCTACCACTAGATGATTTTTTGAGAAGGCTTGGGTATTTAATGGCTTCAAAATGCTGGTGTTGTGCAGAACCAAAAGAGGAGACCTTGAATCACCTGTTTTACACATCTAATGCAGCTAAATCAGTTTGGAAGTATTTCCTACCTAGAGCTGGGATTGCAATAGATGGGTTGACATTGTACCAGGCCATCATTAAATGTTGGACAGCTCCAGTTATACCTAGACTTAAACTAATCCTACAGGCTTTACCTTCATGTATTGTATGGGAATTATGGAAGCGTAGGAATAGTTTGAAACATGGGGAAGTTGTTTCAGTTAATAGGGTACTATATCAGGTATCCTCTACATTTCAAACTTTGGTCCAAGTGAGGAAACCAGGCCTGAAGGTGCCCCATAGGTGGACAGAATTACTTGAAGTATTGCAGAAATACACTCCTAAGTTGAAATGGGAGAAAATAGTATGGGAATGCCCTGAAGAAGGTTGGATCAAAGTTAATTGTGATGGTGCAAGTCGAGGGAACCCAGGAATAAGTTCTATAGGATTCTGCCTAAGAGATGAGTGTGCAGATGTTAGATATGCAGCAGGAAGGAAAATAGGAGAAGAGTCTAATAATGTGGGTGAAGCAACTGCAATGGTGGAGGCACTGAGAATGTGCAAGGAACTTGACTATATGCAAATCTGGGTTCAAACAGACTCCATGTTATTGAATAACATCTTAGAAGGATCCTGGACAACACCCTGGAGTATAGGGGATCAGGTAGAGGAAATAAGGCAATTGAAAGAAGTGTTCACTATTCGAATAACTCACACTTATAAAGAAGGGAATAGGATGGCAAACCACTTAGCCAATTATGCTCTAGATGTGGGAGATGTTGAATGCCAAGACTACTGGGACCTAGACTCTACTGGTAGGAGGATAGTGTACGAGGATAAGCACCAATGGCCTTACTTAAGAATCAGAGTTGCAAGAAATTGATAAGGAGGATATGTGGCTGGGTTGAAGGGCTGATTGAGGACAATGGGTGGAGCACAAAAACAAATCCTAATCATGATCAAATCAGAATTGAGGAGATCATGACTAAGTTGGTTTTCACTAACTTTGTTGTTTGTTTTGCTGGTACAATCCCATTGCTAAGGTCTGTCTTCTTGGTGGTGGTATTAGTGCCTAGCATTCAATACACTAGAAGATCAACCAAGACACACAATGGCAATGAGCTAAGGAGGGAACCCAGAATGTCTAAGAGAATTGGGTTACAATCGAGATGCAATAAAAGATCAATCAAGATAAACAATGGCAAGATACCAAGTCAGAAATCGTAAACTGTCACCAACTACATTCCCTATAACTATAGGGGGAGAAAAGGTGACATGCAGATGGAAGGAAAACAAGAAGATACGGCAAGTGAGAGACGAAATGGAAATAGCAGAGCATATACAAACTAAAGGCATTGAAAAAAAGAAGAAGAAAACAACAGTACCTCTGGCCTGGCCATTGTGGGGAAATCAGATGTTGAACCATAGCCTTGGCTCAGCTATATCTGAATCATACTGGACTTGCACGGACATTAGAGCCAACGCTCATGAAATAGCAAGACCCATATCAGTGACGAAGAGGAAAAAGCTAAGACAAGGCAGAAATGGAAGATATAAACTCAGATTCAAGAACTTACCAGCTCGATTGCGTGGATTTGGGACCGGTACAGCCATAGAACCAGCAATGTAAGAAGAAGATGAAACTCGGGCAAGTGAGTGAGGAAATACGAAGGTACAAAGTAGTGAGAAACTGGAAAAAGCTAAAAATCAACATAAATGAAAGTATTGAGCTCAGATGGAGAAACTTACCAGCCCACGGAGGTGGAATCGCCACATTCGTGAATGACAGGAAGAAGAAGATAGGGCATGAGGGAATAGGAGAGTGTAGAAGGAAAGAGAGGGGAAATGAAATGAAAAGGTCGGTGGGTTCTATACTTACGCTTGGGCCTCTATTAAGTGTTACAGGAATTGGGCCCAGGAAATTGGGCCAGATAAGAACTATGGATGGAAATGGCCTACAAAATACAATTAAATGGGACGCTGGAGTGGGCTCGCTTGGGCCTGGGATTGACGAGGAAGATGTTAGAGGTCCTGTTGGGCTTTACTCAGCAATAGCCTTAGTTGGTCACATTTTAGATAGTAGTACATTATTTGAGATCACTATTGGGCCTACAAGCCCAATTTTGATAGTAGGAGTTATGTCTTATTCTTTGATTATCGTCCTATGGATTTTAGGACAACATTACATTATTTATTTTTCGTTTTATTATTATTAATAAAATCGCTACTAGGAAGCTAGCCTAGTAGTAAAACTTACCTAAAATAAAAAATAAAAAAAATAAGAAGTTAACATTTTTCTAACATCCTACTTCTAATTATTTAGAGAACTATCCACCCTACACTTAAAAGAGCACAGTGTCTCCAATGCACAAATAAAGCAAAACAATAATGAGGGTGGACAAGAAACTCCCGAAAAAGCCAAAAGCCGAAGCAATAACGGCTCATGGGGTACTCAGACTTCCCGCAGGCATGGTCCTTTGTGTGGGAACCCCACACTTAGTGCTCACCATCTAGATCGCTTTTGCACTCTTCCAATAGATTTTCTTCCTGTGATGATAAGCCTACAAAACCAAAACAGCACTACAAAAATAATAAGATAAAAAATAAAATTAAAAGAAAGTAGTAAAGATGGGTTGCCTACCAACAAACGCCTGATTTATCGTCGTAGCATGACACTGCTACTCTGCTCAGGTTGAGTGATTTCTTTTCTTCTCTCTCCCATTAAGCCTAGCCTTTTTACACGCTCTCAGAAGGTCTCCTTTTTCATCTTTGGCTCTTTTCTCAATCGTCCTTACACACTCAGCTTGCATCATCACCTCCTACAACTTAGTTGTCCCATCCGAATCACTATAATTCACATAAGGACTCTGCTCTATCCCCTTCAGTTCTACCGCGATAATCATGCACAAGTCCTCATAATCCTTAGGGAGCTTAAGTGCCTTGTACACATTAAAATTGATTTCTTCATTGCCAACTCTCATTTTCAACTTCCCTTCCCTAACATATATAAGCGCTCCACCAGTAGCTAAGAATGGTCGCCCCAAAATAATGGGTACTTCCTCATCTGCCTCGTAATCAAGAACAATAAAATTAGCAGGAAGAATAAACTTTCCCACTCGAACTAACACATCCTCAATTATTCTTTTTGGCATAACTAGTGATCTATCAGCCAACTGTAAAGTGATTTTAGTTGGTCTAAGTACCCCCAATCCGAGTTGCTTGAACAAAGAGAATGACATCAAATTTATACTAGCCCCTATATCACACATGGCTCTACCAACCTCTTGTTTTCCGAGAGACAGAGGAATTGTGAAACACCCAGAATCCTTCAACTTAGGAGGAAGTTTACTCTGAACTCTAGAACTACACTCTTCAATAAGTGCTACTATTTCAAACTCTGTATGTCTTCGCTTGTTTTCCACAATATCTCTAAGATACCTTGCATACTTAGGCACTTCCTGCAAAATTTCCACCAAAGGAAAATTCACACGCACTTGGCTCAAAATATCTAAGAATTTCTTGTACATAGCATCATATTTTTTCTTTTGCAATCTTTGTGGAAAACGGAGGTGGTGGACTTGTCACAATTTCTGGATTTTCTTTCGTATTCTCCTCAACGGGCTTAGGAACTAATTCTCCTTCAGGACTAGCTGTATATTTCTTTTTCTCTAGAACTTATTCTAATACTCTTCCATTCTCAAGGTAATCACATTGGCTTGAGGCTTAGAATTAGGCTTAGTATCACTCAGGAGAGCTCCAACAGGTCTAATATTATGATTGTTAGCCATTTGCCCAAACTGCCTCTCTAGATTTTTGAACTCTATACGCAATTGTTGATTCTCAGCCCTGACTTGTTGATTCTCATCCATAACTTTCTGATTGTCTATCAAGAGATTTTTCATCATGTCATTCAAACTTTTCTCTGGTTGCTGCGAAGGTTGAGGTGGATGATTGTAATTCGCTTGAGACCTGATATTATGATGTCCATCCCAAGATAAGTTAGGATGATTCCTCTAGTTCGGGTTGTATGTGTTACTATATTGAGCATTTTGATTCATCAACCCTCTAGCTTGTTGCCCCACGTTGTATATGGATTCAGGGTTCACGGGGAATACGTCACTTGTGTGACCTCCACTACATAAATTACAGCAAGTAGAAATCTGTTGCATCTGTCGTGCGTGGTACATTGTCTTCATCAGATTTGCTAATCTCGCTATATCTGCCCTCATTGCTGAGAAATCATCAAGCTCGATCACACCTGCTGCCTTTTGTTTAAGTGCTCTTCATGGTTCACCCATATCCTTTCCAATTATTATCATTAGCAGTGAATTTTTTTAGCAGGATCTCACTCTACAGTTGCCATGCAACTACCCCCACATGCTGAGTCAAGATTCATCTTTGATGACTCGTCTAACCCATTAACGAAAGTGTGACCCAACACCTTATCAGTTTGACAATGGTGTGGGCAGTCTCTGCATAGCTTCTTGTATCTTCCCAAGCTTGTCGAAGAGTCTCCCAATCTCGTTTTTGAAACCCAAGAATCTGGCTCCTCAGCGACTTTGTCTTCTTTGTGGGAAAAAACTTGATTAAGAATTTCCTTGCTAGATCTTCCCAATTGTGAATTGAGTTTGCGGGCTCCTTTTGCAACCATTCCTTAGCTTCCCCCAGCAGTGAAAAGGAAAACAATATCAGCCTGATATAGTCCTTGGAAACATTCGAATAATTGTAAGTGTCTGTAATTTCCAGGAAGTTCTGAATGTGCCTCTGCGGGTCTTCATGAGATAGACCCACATACTATCCTGTGGACTGAATCAGTTGTACCATGTATTGTTTGAGTTCAAAGTGACCCATGATTTCAGGCTTCACAATAGCATGAGTCATAAGATCCAGATTGGGCCTTGTAGCTTCTATCACAGGACGCTCTTCATTACCTGCCATCTCTATTGGGTGTGGTTGAACTACGGGCTCCAACTCTCTTTCAATTCTTGTTCTAGCTTCAACTTCCCTCCTCACTCTATGAAGTGTTTGTTCGATTTCAGGATCAAGAGGAAGGAGATTGTTTTCGCTTCTACCCCTCTGCATTCAAGAGAATATCCAGCGTTATCACAAATAAAGCAAACTAAAAAAAATTAAAACTTGAACAAATAACAAATAAAAGCTTAATTTAACTAAACAATCAATAACTAAGTCCCCGACAACGACGCCAAAAACTTGTTGGTTCCCCAAGTACACACAAGTATACGTGGATGTCAAGTAATAAAGTGACTCGAATATCGGATGTTGAACCCATAGAGACTCAGATTAATCGTTAACTAAGAAAACTAAAATTAATTCAAGATATTTAAGAGTGATGATTTTCTATTAATCTACTATTGCGGAAATTAAACAAGCAACAACTAAACTATCAAGAATGCAAATGCGTATGATGAGATTTTACTTCAGAGGAGATGGGAATTCGAGGGTTGTGGTTGGTTGATCAGTCCTATTAAGTTCAAGAATCACGCTCGTTAATCCAGATTATCTATGGTTTATAATTAACCCAATCGTTTATATGAATAGCATGTTCCCACAATACTACTCGCATGCCCACAATATATTAATCCTATATTCCTATGGTATTGAGTAGATCATGAACGAATATAATACAGTATTTAATTAACCAAGACTGTTAGGCATATCCTATCACAACCGCGAAATCTTCTCCTGAGCCACGGATTCAGAAACAAGCTCTCTCTAGTTCTACTCTAATCTAAACAAGACTTTCCCAAGCATAGCATAGATAGTTGGGTGAATTGGTACAAAAATTCACAAATTAAAACTAGAATTAAAGAAACAACCACATGATGATAATCCGAATTAATGAAGGTGTAATTAATAAACGTTAATAATCATGTCAACCACAACCCTAGAACTAGAGTGATTAGCCACTCGTATTCGTAGTAATAATTTTTCAAGTATTTTACATGAACAAATTACAAAGAAAAGAAAAAGAGATGAAGAACTCTATGATTTTCTCCTCCAAAAATTGTTCCACGTGATGTTCTTTCCTCGGGTGCGAAAAATCTTCTAAAAATGATGATTAATGACTATTTATATATGTAGGGAAAAGACCTAACCGAAATAACCAAGTCCAAATCAAATATGAGACAAAATAGGCTTTAAAAATCCGGAACACGCTCGCTACAAGCCTCGTCTCGCCAGCTCTATAGCATGCTCCACCTCGCCTCAGGCCTTGCGGCGCCAGCTCAGTAGCGAGCCACAAGGTCTGCGTCGCCTGATCAATAGCGAGCAACACGGCTCACGTAGCCTGACTGCTGCTTCGTTGCCTAACTTTCGCTGCTGCATTCTTCATTTTGAATTGTATCCTTCTTTTTGTTTCACGTTTTTGTCTTCTTTTTCTTAGTTTTCAATTCTTTGCATTGCTCTTTCTTTTTGTCTTCCCACACAAAGTTAAATACCCCTAATTAAATAATCACAACTTCATTCTTGTAGTGTATAAAATACTCATAAAATCTCTACATTGTTTTCAATTTCGTCTTCAACGTACCTACATATAAAATAAACTCAATTAAGCACAAATATAGTATAGTTTAGCATTAAGGACTCAAAATGTAATGTAAGTAATGCACTAAAAATATAAAATTACAGTCAAACATCAGTAACACTTGCCAGATTGAACCCGGCGAGGAGCTTTGTGGCCGGAACGATACTTCCGGTGAGCTTGGCTTGCTCTAGCACTCTCCACTGGATAATATTTGCCGAACTTCCTGGGTCCACCGAAACATGTTTAATTTTAAAATCTAAGATATTTAGAGATATTACTAGGGCGTCGTTAGGCGGTAACAACAATCCATCAGTGTCTTCCTCCGTGAAGGTAATGTCGTCCTCAGCGACTTCCCGGAGTCTCTTACTGTGGGTCACCGACACCTTTGTCTTTTTTTGCCGCCGAAAATGTCATACCATTAATCTCGTTCCCTCCGAAAATCATGTTGATCGTCAAACGTGGAGGATACTCTCCTGTTTTTGAAGGCTCCGCGTTACCGCAATTGCACTCGTAATGGTTTTTAGCCTGGTCACTCAAGAATTCCCTGAGATGGCCGTTTTTCATCAGTGTCGCCACATGTTAGCGCAGATGCCGGCAGTCCTCAATCCGATGACCGTTTGTCCCATGGTATTCGCACCACAAATTAGGATCCCTTTGGCTACGATCAGATCTCATTAGCTCCGGGAACCGTGAATCTTTAATTTTTCTCATAGCCGACACCAGCTCCACTACGCTGACATTGAAGTTGTATTCGGAAAGACTAGGGTAGGAAGAATCTCAAGAACCCGATGTCTTCTTGTCTTGCAATGACCTGTTATTCTGGACGCGATCAGCTCTCTGATCGATAGCGAATCTATCTGCCAACCGAAAACCTTTGCCGCGTCCTTCGGCCTGTTCGTAGGAAAAAAATCAACCTCTTGAAGACCGTTGATTTGTGTCAAAATCATCCTTTGATTTCTTTTTATTCACCTCCCGGGCCCAACACTTGGCCGACGCCGGGAAATCGAGTTGATCATCCTAAATTCTTATCTTTGACTCGTACCGGTTGTGAACATCTGCCCAAGTTGCTGCCTAAAACTTGAGCAAACTTTCTTTTAATCCCTAGGAAGCGTCGGAACTTCTCGGATTCAGACATTTGGTGAATGCTTTAGCTCCCCCTTCTTCTGGTATGGCCGATTGCAACAGCCTTTCCTTGTGGAATCTGGTCACGAACTCTCGCGGCGATTCAGACTCTCCTTGTGAAATCTAGAATATGTCAGCCTTTCGTGCCTATACCTTCCCGGACCCGGCATGGGCCTTGATGAAAAAGTCCGCGAGCATCTCAAAGGAGACTATGGAATGCTCGGAAAAAAGAGAATAGCATGTCAGGGCTCCTTTCGTAAGGGTCTCCCTGAATTTCTTCAATAAGACTGACTCAATCTCGTGGGGAGATAAATTGTTCCCCTTCACTACCGTTGTATAAGTGGTGATGTGCTCCCGAGGATCTAAATTCCCATCATACTTCGGCATGTCTGACATGTGAACTGCTTCGGGATCAATTCTAGTACCGCGCTTGGTTTGAACGACAATGGAGTATACTTCTTTGGTTCCGGTCCTTTAAGCATTGGTGGTGCGCCCGAAATTTGATCCATTCGGGCATTTATTTCCCTCATAAATCGCATGAGTTCGATTTTAAAGGGATCACTCTCGTTGTTGTAACCGGATCCGCTACCGTACCCCACGCCCCATCGAAGTCGACCTCGCCCCACAGGGTATTTTTGTCGACCCTCTGTATTGTTTGATTTGCGGGAGCACTGGGAGGAATTGGACCTCGTCCATTCACATTGTTGGAAGCACCCGGTAATGCCTGCTTCAACTCCGTCATGGCATGATCCTGTCGTGTGAGATGGCCTATAATGGCCTCTTGTTGTTCTCTCAAGATCCTTATTGTTTCAACGACGTGGTCTTCTTTAGCATCATTATGAGTCACCTCTCGAACATGTCGCGAATATCGCCCGCCGAGGACCGACGTGGCCTCGTCCTCCTCGTTACGGCTATCACTAGTTGAATCCTCGTACTGAGGCTGATTTCCTTGGGTCTCAACGTTGTGTGCGATGTTGCACCATTACCTGCCATTTTCTATGATTTTTGCTAAGAACAAATAATCAAACGAGTTAGTAATAGATGCAATGATCAACCCAATTACACAACTGTCTAAGCCCCACGGTGGGCGCCAAACTGTTTACCCGTAAAACAATACAGTTGAATTTATACATGATTTATATACAAGTGAATTGATTTGATCCCACGATGATAAGTTAATTACACAAAAATATAAGACTTAGCCTTGATGTTGAGATAAAACAAAAGAAATCGTGGTTCCGGGAGCAAGGCTTCCAGGGTCAGTAATAACAATATAAATAAACAAGAGGATAAAAATGTATTGAGCTTTGAACAGAGTATAATATATGTTTGGCATTCGTGTCCTTTAATATGATTATAGAGCTCACTATTTATAGTTGCACCTAGGGAATACGGTACTAGGATCAAGCCCCTCTTTAAAGACAATTATGAGGGCCATTGAAAATGTGTAACGGCAGGTAGTGAATTCCATATTCTCTGGAACGGGACATATACTTAATGTTGTAGAATATTCTCCATTAAATGCTACCGGGTGACAAATATTTATTTCGCCTTTATAAGAGGGTGTTTGTCTAAGCTTATAAGCTGGTCAAACTGGCTTATAAGCACTTTTCGGCTTATCTACGTGTTTGGTAAAGTTAGAAGTGCTTATAAGTCAAAAATAAGCCAAAAGTCACAAGCTGATCACCCCCAGATTATGAATTTTTAGCTTATAAGAACTTTAAGTTTGACCAAGACTTTTACTATTTTATCCTTAAAATATTCCTTTTTAGAACAAACTCCTACATCAATAATCACGGCCTCAAGTATTTTTTCAACCTAACCCC
>MDKH01047459.1:0-17934 GCA_005239495.1 Nicotiana undulata | reverse complement strand
TGACAGGTGGATGGGAAAAGAGACAGGGAAGTTGATACTGCTTTCGATATTTATTTAGAAACTTTGTATTCGCTTAACAATTGTGGTGCATTGTTTACATGTCTACTGTTTTCCTTACATCCTGCTTTACATTATTACTGTTGGACCTTAGTGAGTATCGAGTCGACCTCTCGTCACTACTTCTTCGAGATTAGACGGGATACTCACTGGGTACATATTTATATATGTACTCATGCTGCACTTTCTTTTCTTCTGTACTTGACTGTACAGGTCCGGAGGCTGGTATTTCGGATTATCAGGCCGGGGCTAGGTATTGACTGACTGACTATACTTCACGGTGAGCTGCTCCTCTTGGCGACTTCCTGGCAGCACCCTGGAGTTTTCTTTTGTCATATTCTCTGTCTATTTCATTCAGACTGAGACTCTGTATATATTTTAGTCATTGTATATTCAGTAGTTGCCCGTGACACTAGTTCCTGGCACACACGTAGTGTACATTTTGGGTTGGAGGCTGTACATATGTTATGTGACATGCCATTGGTTGATTTTTTCGCACTTGTAGTTTTATTTCACATCACCCGCCATTATTGTGTTTATATCTGTTTAAAATTGGTTAAAAGATAAAATTTGCGTAACTGGGAATGGTAACACTTAGTGTTTCTATATTGGCTGGCCTAACCTCGCTGTTGGGCTCCATCGCGACCTGAATCGAGATTTGGGTCGTGACATCGACATCATTGGTGAAATTTAGAAATCTCAAAGTTCATAGGCTTGAATCCGATGTGATTTTGGTGTTTTGGCATTGTTTTGGGTGTTTCGAAGGCTCGACTAAGTTGAATAAGGTTATGGGACGTATTAGTATGTTAGGTTGAGGTCCCGAGGGCCTCGGGTGAGTTTCGGGTGGTTAACGGATCAAATTTTGGACTTAAGAGTTGGCAGATTTTTGGTGGTGTGAAATGTTCTGGTGTTCTTCTATGCGATCGCAGGGGTATGTATGCGATTGCATAGGCTTATCTGAGGCAGAAGGATTTTTGGTCTATGCGATCGCCTCTGTGGGGCCGCAATCGCGTGAGTGAGGGAGTGATGAGCAGTGCGATCGCATGGGGAAGGCATGCGAACGCATAGGACTGAGGTGCGCGTGGGGCTGAGTGGTGAACTGTGTGAGTGCGTGGGGCTGAGTGGTGAACTGTGTGAATGCGTAGGGTGAGGACGCGATCTCGTAGAGGGGGGTTTTTCTGTGCTTCGCGAACGCGTACCTGGGAACGCGAACACACTGAGGAAAATAGGGGCGCCTGGGCAGTGTATTTAAAAGGCCATATCCGCGACCTTTAGCTATTTTTTCACTATTTTTGGACGGATTTGAAGCTTTTGAGAGAGATTAAAGAGGGAATCAAAGGGGGAACACTTGGAGGTAAGCTTTTTGACTTCATAACTCGATTCTATGTTGATTTCTAAGTAATTAAACCTGAAATTAGTGGGATTTAAACCCAAAATTGGGGAAGTTAGGGCATGAGAAATTGGAGACTTTAATTGAGGATTTGAAGGGGCAATTATGGTCCGATTTTGATGTTCTTGGTATGTATAGACTCTTGGGGAGAACGAGGATTCCGATTTTGTGATTTTTATCGAATTTCGAGACGCGGGCTGGGGGGTCGTGTTTGGCCAATTTCGAGATTTGTGCCTAATTGTGATAATTTTCGAATGGGTTTCGTCTCCCTAGAATATTTTGATGTTATTAATCTTGTTTTGGTATATTCGGAGCATCAGGGAGCCTATTCGAGAGGCAAGAGTATCGTTGAGTAGTTTTCGGGTCGGTTTGAGTTAAGTAACGATTGTAAATCTAGACCTGAGGGTAAGAAACCCCGGTATTTCATATTGTTTTTATAAATGAGATGACGCACATGCTAGGTGACGGGCGTGTGGGCGTGCATCGGTAGGGATTGAGACTTGGTCCATCCCGCAACGACTATTAAGCTGCGTATTTAATTTGAAATCATATGATATTCTGTATTTTAGAGATTTATACTGTATTTTGGATTGTATGCCATGTTTGGGGCCTTGTGTCGACCTGTTTAGACCCTCAAGGGTATTTTTCTACTATTCTCACACTATTTTTATAGAAAATATTGACTCAGTCATGCTTTATACATGTTCACTGTTTATTACTGTTATCACCCTGTTTTAGAATATCAAGAGATATTTTGGGCTGAGTCCCTGTAGTTTGTGATGAGTTGGGCTGAGTCCCCATGAGTTGTGATGAGTTGCCCGAGTGGCTTGTGAGGATGATTGAGTGAGGCCGAGTGCCATACTTGTGAGGATAGTTATGGATCGGGTTGCACAGCGCAGCGAGATATGTGGATCTGGCTGCACGGCGCAGCGAGATATATATTGGATCGGGCTGCACGCCGCATCGAATTAGCGCTTGGGCTGTAGGAGCCCCTCCAGGAGTCTGTACACCCCTAGCGAGCGCAGTCGACTATTATGGATCGGGTGCACGCCGCACCGGGTTACTATTACGGATCAGGTTGCACGCCGCATCGGGTTACTATTATGGATCGGGATGCACGCAGCAACGGGTTATTATATGGATCGGGATGCACGCCGCAATGGTTGTTATATGGTACCTGATGAGTGAGAGTGCTAGGTGTGAGCATTGACTTGTGAGAGTAGGGTCACGAGTGACTGAGAGGCTTGCCCGAGAGGCTTTATTTATGAGTGACACTGTGCCCGAGAGGCCGATATTGTTATGAAACTACTGCTTTCACTTTTTTTATATTGATCCTCTAATGGAAATGTTGAGAAAATGTTTTATACGAGATTTTAAATGGAAAAATTGGAGTTTTTACGAAATATTTGGAATGTAGATTCCTGACTTGATTTATCTATTTCCACTGTTGTTTATTATATGAGCTCAAAAATAACAACAACAACAACAACAAACCCAATTTGGTCCCAACTTGTGGGGTCTGGGGAGGGTAGTCTGTACGCAGACCTTACCCCTACCTAATGCAGGTAGAGAGGCAGACCTTATATGAGCTCACATGATTTCAAATGCTCGTCACTGCACTCAAGTCTTTAGTTATGGTTGTTACTTACTGAGTTGGCGTACTCACGTTACTCCCTGTACCTTGTGTTCAGATTCAGGTACCGGAGCAGAGCGATAGTTGATCTACCCCATTTGGAGCATTGTTTGGAGATTGTTCGGTAGTTGCTCGGCGTCCGCAGCCTACCCTTTCTCCTCCCTACTCTATCATTTTTACTTTACTTCCCAGACTAGTAAAGAATTTGTATCAGACTGTATTACTTCTTAGATGCTCATGACGGTTGACTCCAGATGTTGGGGCCGTGTTCTGATCACTTTTATTGTTTTGAAATGCTTAAAAGCGGAAATTGTTTATGAAATATCGGATAATTTATGTATTAAATGGAGAACCATTATGTTATTTAAAATGAATTGGCTAGCCTAGTATCATGATAGGCGCCATCACGACCAGTTTAGATTTGGGGTCGTGACACTTTTACATTGGTTTGAGGCATACATGTTTCGCCGGGTTTGAGCTAAATTTTAAAACATTTGTTCTTATACGTGACCGATGATTGTCTGGTGGGATCGGGTTGCATGCCGCAACAAGGAGTAATAAGGGTGGACATGTGGGATCGGGTTACACGCCGTAATATGAGGAATAAGGGTTATATATTGAGGAGTAATAAGGGTGGACAGGTGGGATGGAAATGCACGCCCCAACAGGAGGAATAAGGGTGAATGTTCATATTGTTATTGATTATATGGTGGGATCGGGATGCACACCGCATCATTTGGTTGTTTATTTGTATTGATTCTACTGTGATTTCATTCTGTAGAATTGAAACTTCCTTAAGGATTGGTTATAGCTGAGTACTAGCAAGATAACTAGATTCTGTATCTAATCACTGCAAGTTACTATTCTATTTTATTTCATATTTCCTTTTTGCTTTATTATAAACTGAATACAGGTTATATTATAAATGCCCCGTCGTAGCCTCGTCACTACCTCGTCGAGGTTAGGCTCGGCACTTACAAGTACATGGGGTCGGTTGTACTGATGCTACACTCTGCACTTCTATGCAGATTTTGGAGCTGATTGTGGCTGATCTAGAGGTCGGTTGCAAATATCGTCCATGAGACCCAAGGTAGTCCTGCAACCGTCCGCAGGACCTGGCGTCCCCTCCCACACTTTACATTTCTGTTTTATTTCTCTTCGATACAGGTGTACTTTCCTTTCAGACTCATACTTGTAGATATTCATAGATTGTTCGTTAGTTGTGACACCAGTTTCTGGGTGGTAATAGTTTCGGTTTTATTAATATTGCCAAGATAATAGTTAATTTATGTACTTCCGCTTTTATTTCGTTGAGTTAGCTTTTAAATTTTGATTATAAAATAAAAGTAACGAAAAAAGGTAATTAGAACTCTAACGTTGGCTTGCCTAGCGAGTGCGATGTTAGGCGCCATCACGATCCGAATGGTGGGTAATCCGGGTCGTGACAACTACCCTTTAGATATCCACCTAGGTAGAAGTCATTACCGTAGTCTCTTTAAACACTTGAAAAACAACAACAAAAATATTGTACTTAGTTCCAATTATTGCATATAATAGATTAAAGTTAGAAGTAGAATAAAAACCCAAATGTGTGGAAGAGTAATTAAGAGCAAAACCCGCATCTAGACTTAAATATAAACCTAATTCCAAATAATAACTCCCTATGGATTCGATTCCGACGTAGTTGGGTAAAACTGCATCGACCACCCTCGCTACTCAATAGTAGTGCAGGCTTGGACCTGATCAAATCCTTTTCCGACAATTTAGAGGACTTTATAAGGTCCCTCCCAATTAGGGCCGAGTTTTCCTTCACTAGGGTTTTGAGTGTTGATGGTGACTTTCGTCAGGACCAAGTCTTCGATCCTGAAGTGGCGAAGGTTGGTCCCTCGATTATAATATCTTTCGATGCGTTATTTTTGCGCGGCCATTCGGACGAGGGAGACTTCTCGTTTTTCATCTAATAGTTCGAGGCTAGAATCTGGCGCTGGGTTCCCCGAATTCGACTGGAATCAAGGCTTCAGAGCCATATACTAAGGATAATGGGGTTGCCCCCGTGCTGGACTTCGATGTAGTTCGTTATGCCTAATGGACTTCGAGTAGAATCTCTGTCCATTTTCCCTTGGCGTCGTTCAACCTTTTCTTCAGATTCTAAATGATGGTTTTGTTCGTCGATTCAGCTTGTCCATTTCCGCTAGGATGATATGGTGTTCGATAAGATTCTCTTTGTTTTGTGATGTTCGAGGGACTTTGTTACCTTGTTGCTGACGAATTGCCTCTCATTGTCACATACAATCTCAGCAGGTATCCCGAATCGACATATGATGTGATCCCACATGAAGTCTATAACGTCTTTTTCTCTGACTTTCTCGAAGGCCTGTGCTTCAACCCATTAGAGAAATAGTCAGTCATAAACTAAATGAATTTAGCTTTACCTGGGGCCGATGGCAGAGGGCCGACGATATCCATTCCCCATTTCATGAATGGCCATGGGGATATGAACGAATGAATTTGTTCTCCGGGATGGTGGATCATCGGTGCGTACCTTTGACACTTATCACATTTTCGAACAAACTCCTTAGTGTCCTTTTCCATACTATCCCAATAGTACCCTACTCTGATGATTTTGAGAACTAGTGATCCGGCACCGGCGTGGTTCACACAGATACCTTTGTGAACTTCTCGTAGGACATAATCAGTGTCCCTTGGTACCAAGCACACTACTAACGGTCCGTCGAACATCTTCCTGCACAATGTTCCATCCTCACCCAATGTGAACCGAGCAGCTTTTGTTCGTAGAGCCCTCGATTCTTTAGGTTCTGTTGGGAGCTTTCCGTTTTTCAAATACTCGATGTATTTATTTCTCCAATCCCTAGTTAAGCTTGTGAAGTTTGTCTCAGTGTGACCGATTACAGATTTTTAAAGTTGAATGACAGTCCCCGAGCTGATTTCATTATCCTCGGCTGATTTCAAATTTGCAAGGGCATCAACTTCATTGTTCTGCTCTCGATGTACATGCTGCAAAAGTCCATTCTTTGAAATGGTGTAAAGTTACCTACAACTTGTCCAAATACCTTTGCATTCTATCCTCTTGAACCTCGAAGGCTTTGTTTACTTGGCTTACCACCAGCAGGGAGTCGTATTTGGCTTCGATGACTTCCTCTCCCAAGATTTTAGCTCGTTCAATACCTGCAATCATGGCCTCGTACTCGGCTTCATTATTCGTCAATTTATAAGTTTTAATGGATTGTCTAATAGTATCGCCCGTGGGTGGCTTCAAAACGATGCCTAGCCCAGACCCCTTCACATTCGAAGCGTCGTCCGTAAAAAGGGTCCACAATCTCGATGATGTACCCGATTTCAATAAAAGTTCCTTTTCAACTTTGGGTACGAGGGTAGGCGTGAAGTCGGCCACGAAGTCTGTCAAAATTTGAGACTTGATGGCCGTTCGGGGTTGGTATTCGATATTGTACCCACTGAGTTCGACGACCCATTTGGCCAATCAGGCGGATAGTTCGGGCTTATGTAAAACATTACGAAGTGGGTAAGTGGTTAATACACATATTGGGTGAACTGAAAATATGGTTTTGCTTCCTAGAGGCACTTATTAAAGCAAGTGCCAATTTTCTTAAGTGTGGATATCTAGTTTCTGCTTCTCTTAGAGCTCGACTTACATAATACACAGGAAATTGCGTACCTTGATCTTCTCGAACTAGGACACCACTTACCGCGATTTTTGAGATGACAAAGTATAAGTAGAGCTTCTCATCTACCTTTGGAGTATGAAGCAATGGCGGGCTCGAGAGATACCTTTTCAATTCTTCTAATTCCTGTTGGCATTCCGGGGTCCAGGTGAAGTCGTTCTTCTTTTTGAGTAGTGAGAAGAATCTATGGCTCTAATCTGACGATCTCGAGATGAATCGACCTAAGGCAGCTATCTGCCATGTCAGCCTTTGTACAACTTTAACGCTATCTACAACGGTGATGCCTTTGGAATTTTTTTCAAGTCAGCTTTTTTTTTCGAGTGAGTGTTATTGGAATAGATTGGTTACATCTTAAGGAGATTGAATCTCAATTTTGGGATGATTTGGTGGATATTTGTGGTGGTTCGCATTGAAATTTGAGCCGAATTCGAAATAAAAGATGAACATAAAAGAATATGATATATGTATCTTCTCGTGTATCTTAGCTATATTATTTGTGTATTTCGTATATATCAAATGTGTATCTCGTGTATATCCATGTATACCAATGTATGAGATACACGTGATCATATGTTGCAGCAAAGCTTTTAAACTCGATACTATGAATTTTGACTCTAAACTAGTCCTAATCACCTCCAACCTTACTCAAACTTTGTATGTTGCCTCATCTATGTGTTTTCAACCATACCCATTGACTTTTTTTCGCTTAGGATTTTGCATTGTTGTATATATTAGTGATTTATTTTGACTCCAAACCAGTCCAAATCACCTCCAATCTCAATCAAATTGCCTTATTTATGTATTTCGACGAATTTCAACCATACCCATAAACAAAACTTCTTTTGCCTAGATTTTTTGAATGTTGTATATCATTGTTAAGTTTTTATGATGTTTCTTAATGGCTATTGGTGGTAAGTATTGTCTATTTGTAGCTATTCTTGTAGTTTGTCCGTTTTTCGGAGACGCATCAATGGAGTGCTGGTGAACATCCTTCAATCAAGAAAGTCAGCCCATGCAGGCCCAATAACACAGAAGCTTGCCCATCCCTCCTTTAAGCCACTTCAGATTTCTGAAAAACCTAATTCTTTTAAAGACTATTTTTGCCCCCGTTGTCCTTTCCTTGAAAATCACGGACTATACTAAATTGCGGTCAACAACATTCATGAAGCCATTTCGCGCCCGAGTTTCAGTATTTAAGTGAAATGACCCTCTTCCCTATTTGGAAAAAAGAGCACGTCACTTCACAGTCTCCCGTTCCACCATTGACTCACTTTTTTCCATTTCCATGCAAACAATTAAACAACTACTACCACAGAGAGTGTTAGAAAAATATTAATTGAAAATAAAATTGAAGACGACTTGAGGCGTGAGAACAACTTTTCTTAAAGAAGATATTGCTCGTATACAAATTGGAAATATACAAACAATCTTCTTTAGGATACAACGATCCAAGAATATACTTGCAGACTTTTCTGCATCCACTTTGTTGGAAGTACTTCTATTTATAGAGCAACCATTAGACCTTTTCAAAAAGATATGTTCATTCACAAACACACGTATCTGTTTATTTAAATATATTTAAAAATTAAAAATTCAAATAAAACAGATATATTTGTATAAATAAATAAAACTAAAAATTATTTATTTTATGACGTTTCTTAAAGGCTAATTGTTGGTAAGTATTGTCTATTTGTAGCTATTCCCCTCGTTTGTCTTTTTTTTGGAGATACATCAATGTAGTGCTGGTGAATATCCTTCAGTTAAGAAAGTAAGCCCACACATGGCCAATGTAACGACTCGGCCGTTCGTTACGTAGAACGTGTATTATTTCTCTGTTTCCGCCTTGTTGTATCTTGGTTAGACTGTTCATGAGATGTTAGAGTCGATTGGTTTAGGTTCGGAGTGGTTATAGAGGGAATTGAGACACTTAGTCTCTAAAAGTAGCGTTAGAGTTGAAAAAGTCAACCCGGAACTGACTTATTGGTAAATGACCTCAGAATGCGGATTTTATGGCTCGGATATCTTCGTTAGGTGATTTGGGACTTAGGAGTGTGTTCGAAATATTTTTGTGATGTCCGGTGTTGAATTAGGCTTGAATTGGTGAAAGTTAGTTTTGGCGATTTCCGTTCGGCAGTGGAAAATAGGCTTCGGGGTTGGAATGGCATTCCGACAGTTAGAACAGGTTCGTAATGTCATTTTGGATGTGTCTGCAAATTTTCAGGTCAATCGGAGTTGTTTTGGGTAGTTTCGGCATCGTTGGTGGTATTTAGAAGTTTCAATGTTCATAGGCTTGAATTCGATGAGTTTTGGAGTTTTGATGTTGTTTTTGGTGTTTTGAAGGATCGACTAAGTTTGAATGGTCATACATGATGCGTTGGTATGTTTGGTTGGGGTCCCGAGGGGCTCGGGATGGTTTTGGGTGGTTAACGAGAAGCTTGGAGTGACTTTGGTGATTCTGCAGGTTGCTGTTGCTTGTGTTTTCGCACCTGCGAAAAGGGATCCACAGGTGCAGTTCCGCAGGAGCGGACTGGGCTCCGCAGGTGTGAGATTTGGCTGAGTGGGGAGTGGTCCGCAGGTGCGAGGAATTTGTCGCACCTGCGAGGTCGCAGGCGCAGAAAATGGATCGCCGGTGCGGATTTAAGAGGTTCCAGGGGAGATCGCAGGTGTGGAAGGAGTATCGCACCTGCGAAGCCGCAGGTGAGAGTAAGTGGTCTCAGGTGCGAGATCCCTGGACAGAAAGTATAAAAACTAGCCTTCGCGAATTTTAGCCATCTTTCTCAATATTGCATCCGGGTTTGAAGCTATTGAAGGGTTTTTGAAGAGGGAATTCGATAGTGCTTCGTGGAAGTAATATTTTTGGACTCTAAGCTCGTTAATGCATGATTAAAGGTCGGATTAATGATGGGAAATTTGAAAAAAAATCAGTTAAAATGGGTAGTTAGGGCTTGGGATTAAGAGGCTTTGAAATGGGGATTTGAGGGGTCATTTGGACTCCGATTTATGTGTTCTTGGTATGTATTGACACGTGGGAGGACGAGGTTTCTTTTAGTGTAAATTTTATCGTGTTCCGAGACGTGATACCGGGGAACCAGGTTTGATCAATTTCGGGATTTTGAGTATTTTTTTATAGATTTTGATTGGGATTCATTCTTTAGCATATTATAATGATGTACGTCTGATTGTTGGTAGATTTGGAGCGCTCGGGGGCCGAATTTCGAGGCAAGGGCACTGCGGAGTAGTGTTTTAGCCGGTGTTGAGGTAAGTAACGTCTTCAACCTTGGAACTGAGGGTTCGAAACCCCAAATTATCTGATAATTGATGTTAATTAAGGTGACGCACTTGCCAAGTGACGGGCATGCGGGCGTTCACCAAATGTTTGTAGCCCGGCTCATCCCATGGCATTGTCTAATGGTTGTTTCACACTGATACTTGTACTGCGAAGGCGGAGATTGCCTTGAACATATTAGAAATCATGATAAGTGTAATTGCTAAGGCTTCATGCCAATGTGTTTAGACTGAAACGGTCAGTTGTTGTTGTCCCTATCTGTAGTTATTTACTATCATGCACTCTGTCCTGTTGTAGCATACATCTTAATGCCTCAGTATCAACATTTGTTAGTTATATTGCATTATCATTGTTTGGGCTGAATTATACATATTTGAGAGCATTGTGAGTGAGACTTGAAAGTATTGACTGAGTGAGGCCTAGAGCCAGATTTTTGAGACAGTTATGAGATCGGACTGCACACCGCAGCGATCCTTGAATCATACCTTCATTGGTTTGATATAGTGCTTGGGCTTATAGGAGCCCCTCCGGAGTCTTTACACCCGCAGTAAGCGCACAGATATTCAGGGATGGATCTTCCCTGGACATGGATTTTGTCCGAGTGATATGTTCCGGAGATGGATCTTCTCTGTGGTGTCTTGTTCCGGAGATGGATTTTCTCCGTGGTTCTGGATTGGCCTTTTCCTCAGTACTGAGTGACTATGTCACTATGTTTATCCATATTCTGGGATGGATTTTCCCTGGGCCTGATGTCCAATTCGAGTACTGAGTGGACTTCCTCATGCGAGTGGATACTGTATACATAGCATTCCTGATTTTTCACGAACTTATGCAAGTTTACAGACATAACACGGTGCATTTCACTTACTTTCTACTATATTACTATCATGTTTAAACTATATGTTGTTGTTCAAATTATCGGAGGTTTAGTCCGTCACTACCTCTCAGCCCATAGGTTGTTTTCGTTACTTATTGAGTTGGTGTACTCACGTTATACCCTGCACTTTGTGTGCAGATCCAGGTACATTGAGATCCAGCTCTGGTCAGTGAGTCGCAGCAGTTTCATCAGAGGTTACGAGGTAGCAGCTGGCGACCGTGATCTCGTCATTCTCTTTCCTTTTCTACCTATCGTATTAATTTTCAGACTATGTTGGTCATTTCTTTCCGGGTTGTATTATGTATTAGCAGGCTCATGACTGTGTGACACCGGATCAGGGAGTTGTAGATCTTGGGTTTTTTTGGTTTCATAAGTTTCTTTTAAATACAGATCTTTATTACATTTAACTTCAGGCAGTTGAGAAATGGTAATTTCCTTAATAAACGGTTCATGATTAGTTACAATATGTGGCTGGGTTGGTTTCACGACAAGCGCCATCACGACTCCGAAATTAGGTTGTGACAAGTTGGTATCAGAGCTCTAGGTTGAATAGGTCTCACTAGTCATGAGCAGGTTTAGTAGAGTCTTGCGGATCGGTACAGAGACGTCTGTACTTATCTTCGAGAGGCTACAGAACCCTTAGGAAAATTCCACATCTTTGAATTCTGTCGTGCGACTCTGTTGAACTCGGGAACTAAACTTCTGTTGTTTTCATTCTCTCACAGATGGTGAGGACTTGTGCTACTGGTAGTGGTGACCAGGCACTAGGAGGACCAGCAAGAGGTCGAGGCCGTGGCAGAGGGAGGGGTGCAGCCCGCACAGCAGCCGGGGCAACACCTGTGGACCCTCCCGTTGCTCAGGATCAGGTCCCCGCAGCTAAGAATCTAGCGAGGCAAGCTCAGGCACCAGCAGTGCCCATAGAGATTCCGGGTCTTCAGGAGACCCTAGCTCAGATTTTGACGGTGTGCACCAGCTTGGAATAGGTCGTTGCGATGTCCACTACTGCTACTACTTCTTAGGATGGGGGAGGCATTCAGACTCCAGCTGCTCGGACACCTGAGCAGGTCACCCAGGGACTTCACACACCTGGGGCAGTTCCAGTGCAGCCTATTGCTCCGGTACAAGATTATGTGGTCCCAGCTCTAGCTGATGATGAACAGCGTAGGTTGAAGAGGTTCAGTAGACTCCAGCCTCCGAATTTTAGTGGTACAGAGGGCGAGGATGCCCGGGCCTTCTTGGACAAATGTCAGAGGATACTACGCACAACAGGGATACTAGAGGCCAACAGAGTTCCGTTTACTACTTTCCAATTCTCAGGAGCTACACTTGCTTGGTGGGAGGCCTATGAGAGGCATAGACCCGCTGATGCAGTGCCCCTTACATGGCACCAATTCTCCATTCTCTTTTTGGAGAAGTATATACCACAGTCTCGCAGAGAGGAGCTGCGCAGAGAGTTCGAGTAGTTGCGTCAGGGGGACATGACCGTGATGCAGTACGAGATGAGGTTCTCTGAGTTAGACCGTCATGCCATCTGGTTAGTTCCCACAGACAGAGAGAGGATCCGGAGGTTTGTCGATGGCCTTACTTATTAGTTACGGATCTTTTTGACCAGGGAGAGGGTGTCTGGGGCTTCTTTTGAGGAGGTAGTTGACATAACTAGGGAGATTGAGTCAGTGCGCCGCTAGGAGCGGGTTGAGAGGGAGGCCAAGAGTCCTTGAGGATCTGGCAGTTATGGTGGTGTTCTCTCGGGAGGTCAGATTCAGTATTGCAAAGGTCGTCCATTCAGACCTCCTCATCCAGCTCGTCCAGTTTACAGTGGTACTTCATCTGGACAAGGCCCTCGTAGTTCTCATCCGGGTCGTTCATCATTCAGTGCACTTCCAGCCTAGAGCTCATCCCGACCACCATCAGTTCAGGGTTCTTCAGCACATGGCTCTTCTAGCAGCTACTCTGGTTCCAAGGGTTCCCTTTAGTCCCCACCGTATTTTACGGAGAGGGGTTGTTTCGAGTGTGGGGATCCAGGTCACATCAAGAGGTAGTGTCCCCGCCTTTCTGGTAGTTCTTATCATCAGAGGATCCAGCCTCCAGCTTCAGCACCAGTTTCTACACCACCCGCCCAGGCAGTCAGGGTGGAGGTCAATCAGTTCGAGGCCGCTCTAGAGGGGGAGGTCGATCCGGTGGAGGACAAGCCCGTTTCTATGCTCTTCCGGCCAGACCAGAGGCCATAGCTTCAGATGCAGTGATTACAGGTATTATTTTCTTCTGTCACCGAGATGCTTTGATATTGTTTGATCCTGGTTCTACGTATTCATATGTTTCATCATATTTTGCACATTTCTTGGATATCCCCCGTGAGTCCTTGATTTTAACGGTTCATGTGTCGACTCTGGTGGGGGATACTGTTGTGGTATAGCGGGTGTACCAGTCTTGTGTCATATCTATTGGGGGTCTTGAGACCCGGGTGGATCTATTATGTCTTAGCATGGTTGACTTCGATGTGATATTGGGCATGGATTGACTATCTCCGTGCCATGCTGTTCTTGACTGTCACGCCAAGACCGTGACCCTAGCTATGCTAGGATTACCGAGGATTGAGTGGAGAGGTTCAGTGGAGTATGCGCCTAGTAGGGTGATTTCCTATCTGAAGGCTCAGCGTATGATTGAGAAGGGATGTGAGTCTTATCTGGCCTTTGTGAGGGATGTTAGTAATGAGACTCCTTCTATTGATTCTGTTCATGTGGTCCGTGAGTTTCCGGATGTATTCCTTAAAGACCTGCCAGGCATGCCACCTGATAGAGACATTGACTTTGGTATTGACTTGTTGCTAGATACCCAGCCTATCTCTATTCCGCCTTACCGCATGGCCCCAACAGAGTTGAAAGAATTAAAGGAGCAGCTTTAACTCCTTGATAAGGGGTTCATTCGGCCTAGTGTATCACCGTGGGGTGCACCGGTGTTGTTCGTAAAGAACAAAGATGGTTCTATGCGCATGTGCATTGACTACAGGCAGCTGAATAAGGTTACGATGAAGAACCGGTATCCTTTGCCTCGCATTGATGACCTATTTGATCAACTTCAGGGAGCTAAGGTGTTCTCCAAGATTGACTTGAGGTCGGGGAATCACCAGTTGAAGATTCGGGATTCTGATATTTTGAAGACTGCTTTAAGGACCATATATGGTCACTATGAGTTTTTGGTTATGTCTTTTGGGATGACCAATGCCCCAGCCGCGTTCATGTACTTGATGAACAGCGTGTTTCAGCCTTACCTTGATTCATTCGTTATTGTGTTCATTGACGACATCCTGGTGTATTCTCGTAGCCAGGAGGAGCACGCTCAGCATTTGCGAGTTGTGTTGCAGAGGTTGAGAGAGGAGAAGCTTTATGCAAAGTTCTCCAAGTGTGAGTTCTGGCTTAGTTCGGTAGCTTTCTTGGGTCACGTGGTGTCTAGTGAGGGTATTCAGGTGGACCCGAAGAAGATAGAGGCAGTTTAGAGTTGGCCCAGACCGTCCTCAGCTACAGAGATTAGGAGTTTCCTTGGTTTGGCGGGTTATTATCGTCGCTTTGTAGAGGGATTTTCTTCTATAGCTTCACCACTGACCAAATTGACCCAGAAGGGTGCTCCATTCAGATGGTCCGATGAGTGTGAAGAGAGCTTTCAGAAGCTCAAGTCAGCATTGACCACAACTCCGGTATTAGTTTTGCCTACTGGTTCAGGTTCTTACACAGTCTATTTGATGCTTCTAGAGTTGGCTTGGGAGCGGTTTTGATGCAGGACAGTAGGGTGATTGCCTACGCGACTAGACAGTTGAAGGTGCACGAGAAGAATTATCCAGTGCACGATCTTGAGCTAGCTGCTATTGTTCATTCTTTGAAGATTTGGCGTCATTATTTATACGGGGTCCAGTGTGAGATTTATACCGATCATCGCAGTTTGCAGTATCTGCTGAGGCAGAAGGATTTGAATTTGCGCCAGAGGAGATGGTTGGAGATTCTTAAGGATTATGACCTCACTATTCTGTATCACCCGGAGAAGGACAATGTAGTGGCCGATGTCCTGAGTCGCCGAGCAGGGAGTTTAGGAAGTCTAGTCTATCTTTCAGCAGCAGAGTGACCCTTAGCACGTGATGTTCATGCCTTAGCGGGCAGCTTGTGAGATTGGATTTGTCAGAGCCTCCGCGGGTGTTAGCTAGCATGGCTTCCCGGTCTTCTCTATATGATCAGATTAGAGCATGCCAGTATGATGACCGTCATTTCTTGGTTCTTCAGGACAAGGTCCGTCGAGGTGATGTCAGGGATGTGACTATTGATGATGACGGGGTTATGAGGATGCAGGTCCGTATTTGTATGCCCGACGTAGATGGTCTTCGAGAGTCGATATTGGCAGAGGCTCATAGCTTGCGATATTCCATCCACCCGAGTGCCGCGAAGATGTACCAGGACCTGAGACAGTAGTATTGGTGGAGGCGGATGAAGAGAGATATTGTGGAGTATGTAGCACGGTGCCTCAACTGCCAGCAGGTCAAGTATGAGCACCAAAGGCCAGGTGGGTTGCTTCAGGAGTTAGTCATTCCGGAGTGGAAGTGGGAGCGGATCACCATGGACTTTGTAGTTGGGCTTCCACGGACTTCGAAGGGATTTGATGCTATTTGGGTCGTTGTGGAACTGACCAAGTCCGCGCACTTCATTCCTGTCAGTACTACTTATACTTCGGAGAGGTTAGTTGGTATCTACATCAGAGAGATTTTCCGATTGCATGGGGTCCCAGTTTCTATTATTTTCGACAGAGGTATTCAGTTCACATCTCACTTTTGGAGGGCCATGCAGAGAGGTATGGGTACTCAGGTAGAGTTGAGCACAGCGTTCCATCCTCAGACCGACGGGCAGTCAGAGAGGACTATTCAGATCTTGAAGGACATGTCGCGTGCCTGTGTGATTGATTTTGGTGGATCATGGGATCAGTTCCTGCCACTAGTGGAGTTTGCATATAATAACAACTACCAGTCCAACATTCAGATGGCGCTGTATGAGGCTTTATATGGTAGGAGGTGTAGATCTCCGGTTGGTTGGTTCGGGCCCGGTGAGGCTAGGCTATTAGGCTCAGACTTGGTTCAGGATGCATTGTAAAGGGTGAAGTTGATTCAGGAGCGACTTCGCACGGCTCAGTCCAGACAGAAGAGCTATGCAGACCAGAAGGTTCGGGACGTGTCTTTCATGGAGGGTGATAAGGTACTGCTGAATGTGTCACCCATGAAAGGTGTCATGAGGTTCGGGAAGAGGGGAAATCTTAGTCCCCGGTTTATTGGTCCTTTTGAGGTGCTTCAGAAGGTTGGGGATGTGGCTTATAGACTTGCCTTGCCGCCCAGATTATCGAGTGTCCACCCGGTATTCCATGTGTCGATGCTCCGAAAGTATATTGGCCACCCGTCTCATGTCTTAGACTTCAGTACAGTTCAGCTCGAGGGTGATATGTCTTATGAGGTGGAGCTAGTGGCTATTTTGGATTGCGAGGTCAGGAAGTTGAGATCAAAGGATATTGCTTCAATGAAGGTGCAGTGGAGAGGTCAGCCACTAGAGGAGGCTACTTGGGAGACCGAGCGGGAGATGCAGAGCAGATATCCTCACTTGTTTGATACTCCAGATATGTTTCTAGACCCGTTCGAGGACGAACATTTGTTTAAGAGGGGGAGAATGTAAGGACTCGGTCGGTTGTTACGTAGAATGTGCATTATTTTATCTGTTTTTGCCTTGTTGTAGCTTGGTTAGACTGTTCATGAGATGTTGGAGTCAGTTGGTTTGGGTTCGGAGTGGTTATAGAGGGAATTGAGACACTTAGTCTCTAAAAGTAGCCTTAGAGTTGGAAAAGTCAACCCGGAGATGACTTATTGGTAAAGGACCTTGGAATGCGAATTTTATGGTCCGGATAGCTTCGTTAGGTGATTTGGGACTTAGGAGTGTGTTCGAAATGTTTTTGTGATGTCCTGTGTAGAATTAGGCTTGAATTGGTGAAAGTTAGTTTTGGCGATTTCCGGTCGGCAGTGGAAAATAGGCTATCGGGGTCGGAATGGAATTCCGACAGTTGGAACATGTTCGTAATGTCATTTTGGATGTGTCTGCAAATTTTCGGGTCAATCGAAGTTGTTTTGGGTAGTTTCGGCATCGTTGGTGGAATTTAGAAGTTTCAATGTTCATAGGCTTGAATTCGATGAGTTTCGGAGTTTTGATGTTGTTTTTGGTGTTTTGAAGGCTCGACTAAGTTTGAATGGTCATACATGATGCGTTGGTATGTTTGGTTGGGGTCCCGAGGGGCTCGGGATGGTTTTGGGTGGTTAATGTGAAGCTTGGAGTGACTTTGGTGATTCTGCAGGTTGTTGTTGCTGGTGTTTTCGCACCTGCGGAAAGGGAGCCGAAGGTGCGATTCCGCAGAAGCGGACTAGGATCCGCAAGTGCGAGATTTGGCTGAGTGGGGAGTGGTCCGCAGGTGCGAGGAATTTGTCGCACCTGCGAGGTCGCGGGCACGGAAGATGGATCGCAGGTGCGGATTTGGGAGGTTCCAGGGGAGATCGCAGGTGTGGAAGGAGGATCGCACCTGTGAAGCCGCAGGTGCGAGTAAGTGGTCGCAGCTGCGAGATCCCTGGACAGAAAGTATAAAAACCAGCCTTCGCGAATTTTAGCCATCTTTCTCAATATTTCATCCAGGTTTGAAGCTTTTGAAGGGTTTTTGAAGAGGGAATTCGATAGTGCTTCATAGAGGTAATATTTTTGGACTCTAAAATCGTTAATACATGATTAAAGGTCGGATTAATGATGGGAAATTTGGAAAAAAATCAGTGAAAATGGGTAGTTAGGGCTTGGGTTTAAGAGGCTTTGAAATGGGGATTTGAGGGGTCATTTGGACTCCGATTTCTGTGTTTTTGGTATGTATGGACTCGTGGGAGGACGAAGTTTCTTGTGGTGTAAATTTTATCGAGTTCCGAGACGTGGGCCCGGG
>ML295093.1:6666-36203 GCA_005239495.1 Nicotiana undulata | reverse complement strand
GGTGGGGGAGGGGAATTTCAATGTTGTTTTCTTTAAATCATTACTCAATCAAAGGTCTAAACGTCATCCTCTTATCTATCAAACTTACACCTTTATTCTAATTCGAGGGCACCATTTCATCTCTTCTAATTTCTCCTAGTCATAGACTCCTCTGAGTTCATTGTATCGAGCTTTCTACAACTTATGAAAACCATCAGTGATGGGTTCAATCGCGAGGACTTACCTATTCTCATCACCTTCTCACTCACATTTTCTTATCCTTACTATTGTCTAGCTAAAACCTTGTTGCTCTACCATATTTAGATTGCGACCTACGCATATCTATCGGGTTTCAACACGTGACAACTCTTTTAATGAAGGTGTTAAAAGAAAGTGTCGCCACCTAACGGGTTTGAGGTGCGTTAGGGCACCTATTTGAAAATAACTATGGTTTAACCAATTTGCGTCACCAAAGATCGGGTAAGGGCTTACCTTGAGGAGAAGGTGTTAGGCATTCCTCGAGGCCCACAACTGTGGGCCCTGGGTGAACTCAAATTATATGAATTAGTCAAATAGTCAGAAACAAGGAGTTTGGAAAATTTTCATTATTAAAAAGTCCTTGAGTTAACACAAATAATTGATTTAAAGACAAGATGGGGGTCCTAAGGTTTTTTCGCCTAAAGGATCACCCCGTGCAACATAAATAATACTTCGTAACTCTCTCGAGATGGGGGGTTACTCGTGTTATTCAGCGGGCGCAGACTATCATCTCCTGCTACCCGATTACTATCTTTAAGTTTCTTACCTAAAGCGCACTAGTTGATTCTAAACCGCGCCTTATGCGTGCACTACCCATCCCATGCCTATGGCCCATGATGCGTTTGTACCTCTATTTTTGGATGGTTCTAGACTTATTAGGTTGCTCAAATGATAAAACTAGGCGACATACAAAACAAGTTGGACTTCATGTAAAGGCAATTAAGGGATCAAGTTAGCCTCCACACTTAGACAACAAATGCACGCGAACAAATTTTCACATTAAGCGTTAGACAGTTTCAGGATTGAGGCAAATTAAAGTCATTAAGCCCTATAGACGTGGTTTCTATGTGACCTTGGAATTCAAACATGCGGTCAATTTCAGATGCAATATGCCATTTCTTAGACATGATTTCTAACAACTATACTGTTTAGAGGTGGGGATTTGCTATTGCGTACTGATTACTGAAATTACATATTGTAAGTGATTAAACCTATAGACATGATCTTTAGGTGATTTACGCAGTAGTTGGAAGTGATGACCATTGTAAATACTCAGAATTACTTGGTTTGATCCTATAGCCAAGCTTTCTAATAGCAACAAAACAATGTTGGAAGTTCAATATTAACACTTAACAATGAGTGGTATCACCTTATAGGCAGGATTTCAAACGATTAGTAATTGAAACTAATTTTTATACTTGGCTCCTATAGGCATGTTTTCTAGGTGAGCAGTATAATAACAATAGTACATTAATCAATTGAAGTCCTATAGGCATGATTTCCAGATGGATATCAGCAGAACAAGCTAATGTAATCCTATGGTCATATTATCTATTGAATATGCTGCAACGCTAATTGAAAGATTGGTCATTGACATTTTATTTCCTATAGGCATGGTATCTAACAAAACACATTTGAGTAGAATATGTTAAACGAATTAAACACTCAGGTCCTATAGTCAGGTTACCTATCAATACATAGGAGTAGAACATGTTGAACAAATTAAAGACCTATAGGCAGGATTTCTGCCCGTTCATGCCAATATTAGAATAAACCCATTTTCCCAATTTTACTAACACTCCAATCGTTATAAACATAATTATTACAGACCCAATGGGTGAAATAAATTACATAGTTACAAATAAATTTAGTGGACCTAAGACAGGACCAAGGTATACCCAGCCCAGCCATCACTTCAATTTCTTATCCATTCAATTTCACAACAGCCCAGAAAACAATCTTCATTTACACAAAATAGCCCACATCCAGTAGCCATAATTTGATCAAAAGTCCTAGAAGAATAGCCATTTACACAAACCAATTTGTTTATTCAGTAGGTGAAAAGGGGTCAGAGTTGAGCAATTAAGACAAAGTGGCAAAGAACCTTAGACCCTAGTGTGTTAGAATTCCCAAGGGCTTAAAGAACCCATGGCAGTGCTCACACTAGGGAGGTTGATAGAGGAGACTTAGGGAGGGCCTTGGCTTTCAGCGGGCCCAGAATTAAACTCATAACATGAAACAACCAGTGGAAATACTAATAAAGCAATAGGTTTGGAAAAGCATTTGCAAACACTATAAGATAATCACATAATGAACATGAACTCAAGAAGCAAACTAATGCATTAGGGCAAAGTTACATATGATAAGAAACATGGAGCCTGGTATAGCAAAGTTAACAGGCAAGGGTATTAGACTAGTAAAACCAAGTAATGCAACCAATTCAGAACTTGGATCAGATTATACCAAACTCAGGATTAAACAGTATAATACAAACTTGATCAAATATCATAGAGGACATCAACCAAGGAAGATTAGTTTAAAGGATCACAAGTTGTTAGAGGTATATAATTGGACATGGCAAGAACACATAGAGTGACAACCATAGTCATAGGAGCATATTACACTTAGAGTGAAGGACAAAAAAACTAATCATTAGAGAATTTCATAATCAAGTAAGAATAGGATTAGGCCAAAAATTCAAAGGTAGAACACTCGAATTACCAGTAACATGAAACCAAACATGCTTCGAATTGTACAGAGTGCCTAAGTTAGGTACAAAGACAGTATTAGGCGAGTAATTATAGGCAATATCACAAATGAAGTGAATCAGGGGAATACAGAAGATCATGCAATTCGGAGAACACAATCAAATGAACATTGCGAAGGTTTAGAAATGTTTATTATTTGATAAACAAAAAGAGAACATCAATAAGGTCCCAGAGTCTCGAATGTGTCAAGTTCCTAAGGGTTTCAATAACCTAGGGCAGTGCTCACACCCAAGAAAGGTCAAAAAGGTAAGAAATCTGGTGGCCTTAGCTTTCAGCCGGCCAAGAACCAAACAAAACAAAATAGTGAACAAGTACACATTAGAAACATTAGTTTTTAGTGATTTTTCGTCTGTCTAAAAAAGGGGAAGGGGAATGGGTTTTTATAGTATTAATAATTTTACAAACAAACTAGGAAATATAATCAATTAGACATAAAAGTAAGGAAAGAAGAGCATGCAGAATCGATTAGAATCACATTAAGAAAAAATCCGGCAAACCCTAGTTTTTAGGGAAAGTAAATATTGACAAAGTTTAATAAAAAAATCGGACCGCAGTAGAATATATGATGAATATAGACATAATGACACTTCAAAATTGGTTCGATTTGAAGGGATCTGAAAAATACTAGTTTTAGGGTAAGTAAAAAAAGATAAACAACATATGCATACTCATAGTAGAATATAGCATGAATATAGACGGATATCAAAAAAAAGATCAAAGATTTGAACCGATTTTTGTTCGATCTTGTGGAGATCTTCTTGCCATGTTTAGGAAAGCAACATAGGAGAGTGACCAGTACCAGGAGGAGGCCGTATATGGAAAGGAATAACCATGGAGTCCCATATTATGTGGGATTAGGAGATGTTTTAGGGGGCGGCAGCTAGGGTTCCTAAGAGGGAGAAGGGAGGTGAGGGGATGCAGAGGTTGCGGACGAGGCGGGATGCGATTAGGGTTAGGGGTTCGGATAGTTAAAGGGGAGGGTTTTATATGGTCCGTTGATCTCATAGATCAACGACCATGATTAAAGACGAGTTGGGTCGCGTTATTAGAAATGGGTCGCAGCCGGGTTTAGGGGGATGGGTTGATTTAGTTTGGGCTGGGGTATTTGGTCCAGCGTATTAGGTGTTGTGGACTAATATTTGGTCCGAAAAATAGGTTTAGGAATTTTGGCTAGTTTTTAGGTACCCAAAAGTTAACAAAATAATTTATAAAAGTAATTAATAAATAAAAAAATATATTATTTGTGCACTGAAATGATTAAAAAATAATATTTTACATTATAAAAATATAAAAAGTTATATTTTGCATATATAATGTAATTAGACATCAATGTGGGCTATTATTGTAAAAAATATGCAATTAGCCCAAAAAATGCAAATGTAATTATAAAAAATGCAGTAAAAATATTTAAAAACATACATGTTGGTGTAAATGATAAGTTAGGATGATTAAATCATCATAAAACTAATTTGAAGGATAATTATTGGATATTCATATTATAAAAATGCATAAATAAATTGATTTAAAGCCTTTAAAAATTATGGAAACTATAAAAAAATGCTTGTATAGGTTTATAAGCCAAATGATGATGCAAATATACTAATTTGAAATAATATATATATATATATATATAGATATATATATATATATGTGTGTGTGTGTGTGTGTGTGTGTGTGTATGTTAAAAATATGAGGGAAAAATTGGGTATCAACACATGCCTTCTCAATTGATTTTAAATGTAAGCAATTACTTTTCCTGGTCGTCATGTTACTTGCTGCATGAATACTTGGATTATCTTAGTTCCCACGAATACTAGAGTTCCCTATATCCCATATGATCTCAATTATCAACTCTTGATTTTTTTTCTTCTTCCCGTTCCTTTTTTAGCAAATATACCACTAGGCAGGCTTCCTAGTGGCTAATATATAGATAAAATCCCAAAATGGGTCCAAAGCATACAAGATATCCAAACCAAAATAGAAGTTGCATGAAACTACTAGCTACTAAAAGGATAGAAAAGCTAATATCTAAAGAAATAGCTATTACAAAATAATAAGTTGAGTGCATCCTTCTCCTGTCAGTGTATGTGAGTTCAATTTCCAGTGGACAATACAAATCAGCACCTATCAAGCTCTTACAAGGCGCAAAGGTATACTGTCCATAGGCTAAAATGAATTCCAAACATCTACACCACAAATTAGAAGCCAACATAGTCTTCCAAGTGTATCTACTATATGATCTTCATGTGTACTAAACTGAGTTTGTCCAAGTATTAATCATGTGCTCACTCATCTAGCTTAACATGTAGAAGATCCTGGAATTAGGCAGGCTTTGCAACGTAAAAGCCAAGCTTGACCTGGCTTTAGGCAGGCTTTGCAAGGCTAAAGCCATGCTTGACCTAGCTTTATGTCACGACCAAAAATCCTAACTCAGGTCATGATGGCGCCCAACAGCGGGGTCAGGCAAGCCAACATTTGTCTAACAAAGGTTTCCTTCTTATTTGATTATACAATTCATCATAGACCAAGTTATAAGGTTTGAAGAACAATATTTAACAGATAACTAACCAAGGTTAAACCAAAAGTAGGCATAACGAGGCGTGAGGCAAAATATATATACAGTCTATAATCCATGATAATTACTATGTGTGTGCCAAGAACTAGTGTCACGAGTACCACGGGCATACTAACTGGATATATAAAAGGTGAAAATATACAATTCCCACTGTCTGAAATAAATAGACGGGAAAATAGCAAAAGAAACTCCATGGTGCTGTTGAGGATCGTCAGGGGAAGCAGCTCACCATGAAATCAGACCCACTATGTCAGAATCTGCCTCCGGTATGATAACCAGATGCACCGGCCTTAGAACCAGTACAGTCAAGTACAGAAGCGTAGCATGAGTACATAAATAATATGTACCCAGTGAGTATCCCGTCTAATCTCGAAGAAGTAGTGACGAGAGGTCGACTTGGCACTCACTAAGGTCCAACAATATAATATAACAGGATATAATGAAAGCAGTAGGCATGTATGATAGTGTACAGCAAATACGTATAAAGCACAGAAAATCCAAGTAAATAGTGACAGTAAATAACAATTTTCGCTTTCTTTTCCCCCAAATATTTGTCAAGTCGATATACACGAAACATTATCAAACAGTCATAGCACAAAGGAATAAGACAACCGACCAGAGTCACAAAGATAATAACTATGCACTGCTGAGGGTCGAACGGCCCGAATCATAAGTGCATAGTTTTCCCCGCTCGCGAATCAATCATGCGACGCAGTTGATATAATAATAATAATAAGGCTACCCCGCTCGCGAATCATACCTGCGACTCGAGTGCTAGTATACTTACCCAGAATTATCCATAAGCTCAGTAGAGGCTATACTTATAATAGGGATTAATTAGCTGCAAAATCGGGTGTAACTTACTACTAGTCTCCTGCTAGTTCAAGAGTAATAAACAACTCAAAGTACGCCTAGAGATACATATAAGGCACATAAAAGCATACTCGGAGCCCTAAAACTACCCGACATGGCATATTAGTAGCTAGGCACGGACTCTCGTCACTTCGTGCGCACTTAGCCCCAAAAAATAATTACGCATAGCATTTAAATCACCAATGCAGACAAGTCCCTCTTACAAGGTTAGAAAGGAGACTCACCTCATGTCGAATCTACCTCTCGGACCAAGAATGCGCCCGAAACTCCGAACTCTACACCCGAGGATTTGTAGCTAGCCAAATGTTATACAATTATATCAAATTATGCTCAACGTATGGAAATTATCCCATTCATTCAATAAATTCAACATTCTTGAAGAATTCCAAAAATTCAACCCTGGACCCGCACGCTCGAATTCCGAAATTTCTCGAAGGAATCACTCACCCATAGCTTAAGGATCGTTAATATGTGATTTCTACTTCAATTCATAGCAATTAATGGGGAAATTCATCAAATTCCTCAAGAACCCTAAGTTACTACCCAAATCTTGATTTTCCACAAAGTTAGTAGTCAACTCAACTAGTAATTCATGTATTAAACTAGTATTATTGTGGAATTAACTTACCTCTTCAAAAGTTAGGTCATGGAATCTATCCTGTGAGAAGTGAAGGGAATGGTTAAAATCCCGTATTTTAAAGAAACACACTACCTAAGCTTACAGTGATTATGCACCTGCGGTCTCGTGCTTGCGAGCAAAAACTCGCACCTGCAGAACTGACGGGGAAGGCTGGGCTCGCACTTGCGGAGAGGAGACCGCACCTGCGGCTCCGCTCCTGCGGAATTTGGTCAGCACCTGCAAGAAATGGCCTGGCCACTGGTTTCCGCACCTGCGAGGATGGGACTCCAGGAGCGGTCCCGCACCTGCGACTGGGAAATCGCACCTACAGTCACACCAGATAAGGTGCACCATGAGTTGCATCAGCTGGTTTTTAGCCTCGTTTGGTGCCCGAGAGGCACCTAGGGCCACCCGAGCCCCCGTCTAAATATATACCAACAAGTCCCGAATCATAATACGGACTCGCTCGAGCCTTCAGAACACTCAAAACAACGCTAAAACGCAAAATCACACCCCAAAACCCCTAAAATCATAACTTTAGAATTTCAAGTTCTTGCTTTCTATAACAATGCGCCGGACTGACCTATACTACTCAGAATGACACCAAATTTTTCAGGCAAGTTTTAAATAACATAGCAGAGCTGTTCCTAGTCACGAAAATCTATCCGGGCCTCAATAACATAAAATCACGTTCCAAACCAAATTTCAAACTTATTCCTATATTGGGCGTTGAAATGCTCCCGGTCACTGAAAACCTTCTCCGAACATATGCCTAAGTCCGAAATCATCATACCAAGCTACTGGAACTATCAGAACTTGATTTCGAGGTCGTTTGCTCAAAAGTGTTGACCGAAGTCAAACTTGGCCAAAAACGCCAACCTTAAAACCAAGTGTTCCTATAGCACCGTAAACACTTCCAAATCCCAAACCACCCGTCCCCGCAAGCCATAAATCACAAGAAACCGTTATGGAAAGTCTCATTTAGGGAAATGGGGTCCTAATACGCAAAATGACCGGTCGGGTCGTTACACTTTAGGAAGGCTTTGCAAGGCAAAAGCCAGGCTTGAGCTGGCTTTAGGAAGGCTTTGCAAGGCAAAAGCCAGGCGTTAGCTGGCTTTAGGCAGGCTTTGCAAGGCAAAATTCAGACATGAGCTGGCGTTAAGCAGGCTTTGCAAGGCAAAAGCCAGGCAGTAACTGTGCCTTTTTTTGTTCTTGTAAGCTCAGATTCTTCCATGCTAGAAACTTTAGTATAAACATCATTCTAAACATTGCTAAACCATCCTCAGATTGAGCATGACATCATTCTAATACTACTGAGAAATGATTCAACAATCTCTAGAAATACCACATGACAGGTTCAGCATTTTCCTTAGTATTTGGCCATATCAGACTCAGGATAAATTGTACCATTCAATACCTTCTTATCGCATTGTTCCTGTACTATCAAAGCATCCCCAGAATGAGCATGTGACCATGCTAATACTACTGGAAAGTACCTTAATAACATACATAATGAGACAAAGAAACATGCAGGTTTGTGCAGAGTCCAATCCTGTGAAGCCATCAGTCTGGGGTTGTTCTCTTTCCTATCCTAACCCTAAGGTTAGGTTTTTGATATTTTCTAGATTGATCCACCTCCTCCCTACACTAGGTAGTTCAGAGAACGAATGAAACTCAAATGTACCTGTAAAAGAAAAAACAATGTTAGCTATAAAACTTGTCACTGAGTTGCCTTCTCTGAACACATGTTGAACAATCACATTGAAGTTTCCCTTCATCTCTATAATTTTCTTCACATTATTTTCAATTACACAAGGAGGATCCCATTCCCCTTCTATCACTTTCTTCATCACCAATGAATAAGTCTCCAATATGAGAGGGTGAAGATCATGCTCCACACAGTATTCCAATCCTTAAAGAATAGCCTTAGCTTCATCCACCACATTAGTTGTCACCCCCAGGTCTACTGCTCTTGCATACACCACATCCCCTTCATCGTTCCTCACACAAAAGCCTAAGGAGCTAGGACCAGGATTTCCTTTTGAGTCTCCATCAGTTTTGCATTTGTACCAAGCATGAAAAGGAAGCTGCCATGTTACTCTTGTAGTGATCAATATAAGTTTATCTCCTTCAAAATATTGAATTATGTATGTCCATAACAATGGAATATTAGGCATCCAAGCATACCTCGCCCTTTCCAGATGATGCAATGTCCTATTGATCTCATGAATCACCCTATTTGTGGACATTGAACCCCCATGTTTAGCTGCATTTCTTATCTTCTAAAGTTCCCAAGTGATGATAGTTGATACTGCTTGAAACAATGGCTTTAATTTTGGACAACATTGAGCATACCACCAATGCCTTATAACCTTCTTCAATTGAATCAATGGCATAGTAATTCCAGTATCCCCGATGAACAAGTTTCATACTTTAGAGGCAGTAGGACTTGTGACAAATATATGCTCAATAGATTCCTCTTGGGGCTGCTGACAACACCAACACCTAGACATCATTATTTTCCCTTGCCTCCTCCACATGTCATCAGTGGCTATTTTCTGCCTCAACAATCTCCACAAGAATAAGGATATCTTCAATGGTAATCCTTTAATCCACATTAACTTGAATTCATGATTAGGATCAGCTATATGCCTTAATATTTGCCAAACACTGCTAACACTGAACTTTCCTGAAGGACTTGGCTTCCAATATGGCCTATCTCAGTATCCTTCACTACCTTCATAATGCACATTCAGCCTTATATGTTATACAATATCCTCATTGAAAGTTTGATCTAGCAGCTGATCATCCCATGTTTCACATTGCCGTAATTCTGCCACATCCTGAAGATCTTCATTGATTGGAAAGTCTTCCGGTAATACGTGATAAACTACACCCAATCCAGTCCAACTTTCATGCAAAATATTAGTTGTTCCACTCTTCAATTCCCATAGGATCTCATGTTCTACTTCTTCCCTAGCATTCAACATTTTTCTCCAAACATGAGACCCCCTTCTAAACTGCACCACCGTTGGTATCTCCTTCTTGTAATACTTATTCCACATGAAATTAGACCACAAAGATATTGTGGTCCTAAACCTCCACCATAGTTTAGAAAATAGTGCCCTCAGCACATCATGTAAGGACCTAAAACCTAGGCCCCCTTCCTCTTTAGGAAGGAAAAGATTTTTACATGAAGCCCAATGTCTACTTCTCCCTTCTTACCTTGTGCTCCAAAAGAACCTAGCAAAAATCTTACGAAGATGCTCCAGGACAGTTTTTGGTGGATGAAGGACTGATAACATGTGGACTGGCATACTTTTCAACAAACTAGAAATGAGTGTTGCCTTTCCTCCAAATGCCATCAGCTTTCCTTTCCATGAATGCAATTTAGCCTTTACTTTATTGATAAGATCATCATAATATTCCCTCCTCCTTCTAGTGTAAAAAATAGGACACCCTAGATATGTGAAGGGGAATTTACCTCTGGTAAATTCTGTAATAGCTCCAACCGCCTGAAACAATCCATTAGGAATCTTTGAATACATGTAGTATGAACTTTTATCTTTGTTTATCATCTGGCCTTGTATCTTCTCATAGTTCACAAACACCGCCATAATCTTGCTCAAGGATGGAGGATGAGCAGAAGCAAAGATTATAGTATCATCAGCATATGCCAAGTGGTTTAAAGGATCAAACCACTTAGGTATTCTATCCCACAAATGACATGTCCTAAAATAGCTTATTCAAAGACCTAGAAAGTACCTCGGCTGACATAATGAACAATGTTGGTGATAGGGGATCCCCTTGCTTCACACCCCTTGTAGACTTAAAGAACCCTGAGGACTGCCCATTCATCAATATTGAGTACCAGTTATTTGACACCAAGTTCCACACCATGTTGATGAAGTGCTAGGAAAATCATATCTTCCTAAGTTCATGAAATAACTGCTTCCATGAAACCCTATCATAGGCCTCAGCCATATCAAGCTTGATCACCACATTAGCTGGTCGTTCCCTTAACCTTATGTCAGTGACAATTTCTTGAGTCAATAAGATGTTCTCAAATATACTCCTACCCTTCACAAATTCGGATTGATTAGGAGATATTAGAGAAAGAAAAAAACTTTCCAATCTATCATGTAACACCCTAGACAAGACCTTGTTAATGAAGTTGCTCAAGCTAATAGGTCTTTAAGTCAGAAAAGGTCTCAACTCTAGGTTTCTTAGGCAGCAACACTAGATTGGTGTGAGTGGTGGATTTAGGCAGTGCAGCTCCTCCATAGAAGTGTAGCACCATGTTGTGTATATCAGCACCAATAACATCCCAGCATGTTTGATAAAAAAAGGCCAGTGAATCCATCTTGACCAATAGCACGCTCCCCACTAATCTAAAAAGTTGGTGTTCTTACCTCCTCAATTGTTGGCAATCTACTAAGTTCCAAATTTTGTTCAATAGTGACCATCGAAGGTACATTGTTGAGGAAGGAAAAGTCAGATGCATCACCTTTATTTGTGAAATGTTTTTTGTAGAAGTCCACTACAACTGTAACCAATTACTCCTGGTCTTCAATCCATACCCCACTTCCACTTTGATCCTCTTCAGTTGCAATTTATTTCCTTTGCCATTGACATAATTCTGAAAGAAACTTGTGTTCCTATCTATTTCAGCAAACCAAGTCATCCCAACTTTTTGTTTCTAATACTGCTCAACATTACTCAAGTATTTCTTCAATTCAGACTAATCCTTTTGAAGCACAATCATATTCTAAATTGTAGGCTCTTCTTTAAACAACATCTCTTTCACCCTAACAATGTCCTCCAAACTTGCCAACTGTTTGAAGATACCACCAAATGTTTCCCTACTCCATTTTGACAGCGATGCCTTCACTCTCTTGAGCTTCTGCTTGAACATCAAAAATGGATCCCCTATGAAATCAGCTTCCCAATTCTTCCTCACCACATCCATAAATTTAGCATGTTTAGTCCAAAAGTTCAAGAACTTGAAAGGATTGACAAAATTGGTGGTTTGCTCCCCAAATGTCATTAACAATGGTGCATGATGTGATTCAGTTCTGATTAGATGTTCAACTTCAATAGTTGTACTTTGAATATACATGCATCATTGGATCTCCCATTCCACCATGTAAATGGACTTTCTTTATATCCTTGCTCAAACAAACCACAATAGTTTACACAAAATGCAAAATCCTCATATTCAGGAAGGTGTACTGGTAGTCCTCCTGTTTTCTCATCTTTGGGCAATATCACATTGTGATCCCCTCCTACCAACCATGGAAATTTCATATCACTTGCTAAGTGATACAAGTGACCCCACAATTACAACCTCTCCATTGCTGAACATTTTGCATAAACAACAGTCATCACATGTGCTGCCCCAAGTCATGGTGAAACACTCTCACAGTCACCTGCTGCTCAGTATCCTCCACTAAGCCATTAATATTTGCATAAGCAGCCTCCATATTCAACCTTCTTCTATATCTATCAATGAGTCTCTTCTTTTGAAAAGGCTCCAGCAATGCAACTACACAAAAAACTATGCTCCCTATTCATGTTGATCACCCTAGGAAAGGCCTGATGTGTATTCACATACCTTATGTTCCATATTAATGTTTTGATCATCATCATTTGGATATAGAAGTTGCCCTCCTGGGCATTATTCTTAATGTTTGTGGTGGCTCTTTATTTTGATTCTACTTTGTTTTTTTACCTCCTTTAGCACTAGCCGTGGTTGATAAATCTCCTTCCATAGTCACTTGTTTGAAGTTTTCTGCCGTAGATGCATCATATCCTTCATCCTCCATTGGACTTTGTCTCATTAAGTATTCATCAATTAGTGTCACATTGTGTGTAACTAAATCATGTAAATGATGTACAGCAGTCTTTAGTGGAACACTAACTTGCAACGACATAATTTGATCAGTGCCATACTCTATAGGAACTTCCTCTATTTCCCAAGATGCTTTTAGAACAATTGCCCGATCATCAGCCTTTTCCTTGATATTCTCCATAGAAGTAACAACATCATGCATCATTTTGAATTGCTGTTCAAAGACACCGCCTAGCCCAGGAATTAGTGAAGTAGTGTGCTTAAAAATGTTTGTTCTATTGATATCACCACCCTTTTCCATTTCATGTGTTTTGATCTGACCTCACTGTATCATCTCTAACCTTCACATTATCATCTCCATCAAGTTTGTTCTCCAATGCATACATAGTAACACCATCTACAATCTCTCCAGTTGCACTAATTGTGGTTGTCTCATCAGGTGCACCTTGCGCCAGGCCTGGCGTCGCCAGCCTAATATCTCAGGGACCTGGATTTAGGCCTGGCATCGCCATCCTAATGCCTGGTGAGTCTGGCTTTAGGCCTGGCGTCGCCAGCCTATCGCCAGGTTGAGTGTTGTCCTTCTTCACCTTGTCTCCTGTTGTCTTTGTCTTGCCTAGCTGATCATCATCAACCTCTATTGCATCACATAAAACCATTGTTGATTTTACCTCATGAAGGTCCTCAAGCTGCCCAGAATCTACAAATGTTTGAGATGGAATATCTTGGCATAAATTGTTTGTAGTCACATTGGATTTCATTAGATCCTCTTTGCTTGTTACAAACCTTCAATTAACCCAGTCGATTGTGGATTTCTTATTAGCCGTTTCATCAGTGCTTTTATCACTAGGAACAATAGAATTAGCCTTAGCTAAGCTCCCATTATGCTATTCTTCAAATGCTTTCTCAATTGTTTTCTTCTTCACACGCTTAAGTTCATGTTGATTACCTTCTCCAACGGGTTTAGTATTAGCATCTTTCCCAACCCTAACCCTAGACACCTTAGGATTAGGGCTTAACACTCCAGTATTGCCTTCCTTTTCCTTTTCCTGGCACTTCTTGGAATTTTTTTCCCTATGTTCCTTCTTCCTACCATTGCTATGATCCTCACCTTTTCCTTCAGTAATTTGTAGAGTAGGTTTATGAACTTCCTCAACCTCTAGTGCATTAAACTTGTTCTTGGTTTCTACATCCTCAAGTTTGGCTTTCCCTTTACCCTTGTTAGCTTCCTTTCCTTGTTTGTTATTGTCACGACCCCAAATCCTAACAAGCCATGATGACGCCTATCGTGGAACTAGGCTAAACAACCAGAACTTTAGTACGCATTGGTTCTTTTATAATAGTTCACAACACAATGATAAACAGCAAGCATAGCAATAAAAATAAATTATTTAAATCTTAGCGCCCCAATAATAGTCTAAACAAAACCTAAACCTCCCAAGACTGGAGTCAATGATCATGAGCATCTAAAAAGAAATAAATCTAACTCTGCTAATGTCATAATAATTGTCTATGAATCAATTTCTAATACTAATCAAGGAAGGGAAATGGAGAAGCTGCAGACGCTGGACAGCTACCTCGAAATCCCGTGAACTGCTGCTAACGAACAAGGCAGTTACTGCTCCGAATCGGTACCTTGATCTGTGCACAGAGGAACAGGGAGTCTTTATGAGTACGCCATTTCAGTAGTAATGAAAATAAATCACAGTCTCAGAATTATGAAACACACAGTACAGATACACCAATTCACAAAAGCTAGTAAAACACCAAGTCACCAAGTAGTATTCATCAAATACATGAGTTCAAAAATCAGTTTCCAGAAATCCTTTGAAACAAGTGTAATATCAGTATATCTCACTAAAATTCTTAGTAAAACCCAGTTGGAAAACGAAGTAAATCATAGTTACAAAACTCAGTAAGATCATCATAAATCTGCCCCTCGGGCCAAAATAATTTCTCATAACCATTGCCCACCAGGCATCCTCACAATCACTTTTTATCAGCCCATCGGGCAATAATCATCACTCACTATCAGCCCCGCGGGCATAATCATCACTCAATAGGTACCTGCGCTCACTAGGGGTGTGTACAAACTCTGGAGGGGCTCCTACAGCCCAAGCGCTATAACAACATAGGCCTGAAAGCCTCTCACAATATAGGCCTGAAAGCCTCTCACGATATAGGCCTGAAAGCCTCTCACAATATAGGCTTGAAAGCCTCTCACAATATAGGCCTGAAAGCCTCACTCAGTCAGACACTCTCGATTTGCCCTTAGGCCATAACATACCGGGTTCTCGACCCAAAACAATGTTTCATTTTTCAATAAATAATATCAAAATATTCCGAGTGTCAAAACAATTTATCAGGAAAAGACTGAGTGTAAAATCATAACATATCAGTGAGGAAAATATAGTAAACACAACCCCCAAGAGGAAAACAGATCGGCACTAGGCCCCGAACATGACTTACAGCCCAAATCATATCAAGTATATATAGTACTATTGGAAATAAGCTTTAAAAAGACGTTTCGCAACTCAATAGTCGCCTAAGTAAGGAATATATCTCCAAAATTTCAACCTTTGCATTTCAAAACCCGTGAAAGGGTGCATAGTCTAGGGTTTCATACCGTCAGGATAGGATTTAAAGACATTACTTACCTCAAACTAGCCCGAAATTACTTCGCAATGCGTTTGCCTTTCGAATCAACTTGCGGATGCTCCAAATCTACCAAAGTCAGATTTTTATCATCAAATTATGCTCAAGGAATAAATTCCAATTGAAAAATATCGAATTTAGCTCAAAAATCCGAATTCGGTCAAACCCGACCCCCGGGCCCATATCCCGAAACTCGGAAAGTTTTATACCAAAATGTTCTTCGTCCTCTAACGAGTCCGTACATTTAAAGAACACCAAAATCGGAGTTCGTTTGTTCCCTCAAATCGACCCCTAAAGGTCTCATAATCTCAAGCCCTAAACCCATATTTTTCTACTGATTTTCATGAATTAAACACTGGGATTATGCTCGTTAATCACCTATAATATAGTTTTAATGATCAAAATACTTACATCTATGAAGAACACTGATTTCCCTCTTCAAAAACCGCCTCAAGAGCTCTATGTTCGTACACAAATGGTGTAAAAAGGGTTTAGGTCGCGGAAGGGTTTTTAATTTAACTACCCATTTATTTACTCTCCGCGATCGGGGTCAAACACACGCGATCGCACAGTACAATTTTCCCCTTCTCCGCGATCGTAGGCCCCATAATGCGATCGCACAATGTTATTTTTCGAACAACCCCACGCGCCCAAATTCTCTTGTGCGATCGCACCCTCACCTACACGATCGTACTGCTTTATTTCCCTCTACTCTGCGATCGCATATCTACACCTGCGATCGCACAGAGCATTTTTCACCTGCCGCAAATTACACTCTGCGATTGCATCAGTCCCTATGCGATCCCACAGAACAAAGTTCTGCTGTAAAACACCAGCAATTTCAGCCTACGTTTCCAACACGAATTGGTCTGTTAATCATACGAAATCGATCCCGAGACCCTCGAGACCCCAACCAAATATACCAACACATCACATATGATCATTCAAACTTAGTTGCACTCTCAAAACACTAAAATTAACATCAAAATACCAAAATCACACCGGATTCAAGCCTAAGAACTTTGATATTTCTAAAATCCACCAACGATGCCGAAACTATCCAAAACAACTCCGATTGACCTAAAATTTTGCAGCCCTATCCAAAATAACATTACGAACCTGTTCCAATTTTCGGAATTCCATTTCGTCCCTGATAGCTTATTTTCCACTGCCGACCGAAAATCGCCAAAAACTATCTTTCGCCAATTCAAGCCTAATTCTACACCGGACATCACAAAATTAATTTGAACACACTCCTAAGTCCCAAATTACCTAACGAAGCTATTCGAGTCATAAAATCTTCATTCTGAGGTCGTTTACCAATAAGTCAACTCTTAGTTGACTTTTCCAACTTCGAGGCTATTTTTAAAGACTAAGTGGCTAAATTCTCATTATAATCACTTCGATTCCAAGCCTACGAACTCTAACACATCAATAAAAATATAATCAATCTATGCAAGTCATTAAGAGAAATTATGATGCAGATTCTACGTAACGACGTATCGGGTCGTTACATTCTCCCTCTCTAAAACAAACATTCGTCCTCGAACGGGTCTAGAAACATACCTTGAGTCTCAAACAAGTGAGGATATTTGCTCATCTCCCGCTCAGTCTCCCAAGTAGCCTCCTCCACTAGCTGACCTCTCCACTGCACTTTCATTGATTCTATCTCTTTAGATCTCAGCTTTCTGACCTCACGAGGCAAAACTGCTACTAGCTCCACCTCATATGACATATCACCCACGAGCTGAACTGTGCTGAAACCTAACACATGAGACGGGTCACCAACATATTTCCTGAGCATCGACACATGAAATATCGAATGAACACTCGATAGGCTGGGTCGTAAAGGTCTATAAGCCACATCTCCAACCTTCTGAAGCACCTCAAAAGGACCAATAAATCGGGGACTCAACTTTCCTCTCTTTCTGAACCTCATAACACCCTTCATGGGTGATATCTTCAGCAATACCTTATCACCTTCCATAAAGGACACATCCCGGACCTTCCGATCCGCATAACTTTTCTGGCTAGACTGCGTCGTGCGAAGCCGCTCCTAAATCAACTTCACCTTCTCCAACGCATCTTGAATAAAATCTGTACCAAATAACTTATCCTCACCAGGCTCCAACCAACCAACCGGAGATCTACACCTTCTACCATATAATGCTTCATACGGGGACATCTGACTACTAGACTGATAGCTGTTATTATATGCAAACTCCGCTAATGGCAGAAACTGACCCCATGAACCACCAAAATCAATCACTCAAGCCCGTAACATATCCTCTAAAATCTGAATAGTCCGTTCCAACTGCCCGTTGGTCTGAGGATTAAACGTAGTGCTCAACTCTACATTAGTACCCATACCTTTCTGTACGGCCCTCCAAAACTGAGATGTGAACTCAGTACCTCTTTCAGAAATAATAGAAACTGGAACTCCATGCAACCGGACAATCTCCTTAATGTAAATACCAGCTAACTGCTCTAAATTATAAGTAGTACTGACATGAATGAAGTGCGCGGACTTGGTCAATCTATCCACAATAACCCAAATAGCATCAAAACCCTTCGAAGTCCGTGGAAGCCGAACTACAAAATCCATAGTAATTCTCTCCATTTCCACTCTGGAATATCTAACCTCTAAAGCAAACAACCTGGTCTCTGGTGCTCATACTTGACCTGCTGGTAGTTGAGCCACCGTGCTACATACTCAACAATATCTCTTTTCATCCACCTCCACCAATACTGTTGTCTCATATCCTGATACATCTTCGCGGCACCCAGATGGATAGAATACCGCGAGTTGTGAGCCTCTGCTAATATCAACTCTCAAATACCCTCTACATTGGGCACGCAAATACGGCCCTGCATCCTCATAACTCCATCATCACCAATAGTCACATCTCTGGCATCACCCCGACAAACTATATCCTAAAGAACTAACAAGTGTCGGTCATCATACTGCCATGCCTTAGTCTGATCAAATAAAGAAGACCGGGAAGCTAGGCTAGCTACCACCCGTGGAGGATCTGACAAATCCAATCTCACTAACTAACCCGCTAATGTAAAGAACCGTAAAATTTCTTGCTAAAAATAATGCCCGAATAAGTCCCCGAGTTGTTATCTCTGTGGAAATTCTTAAAACGGAACTTGATTTTGTAAAAGTACCCCGGGGATTTGAAAGAACTTAATTTTTCAAGAAATTTGGGTGTTATACGACGCACTATGCGATCACATAACGTGTATGCGGACCGCATATTGGTCGCATAATCGGGCAGATCACTGCCCAGCTGAATGGGTGTTATGCGATGCACAATGTGATCGCATAACGTGTATGCGGACCACATAGTGGTCGCATACACGGGCAGAATGTTTCCAAATTTTTGCTCACCTAAGGGCCATTCTGCGGTCCAATATGCGGACCGCATGTCAGGAATGCGATCGCATTCCTGACCGCATATTCGACACGGTCTGTTAATTTTCTATTTTTATACCCAACCCCAGCTTCATTTAACCCCTGTCCCCTTTCATTTTAACAAGTTTTCTGAACAAAATAGAGAGAAGGAAAGGAGAGTTCTTGAGAGAGGAAGTGGTCCTTCCATCAAAGTGATTTTCAAAGTCTCTCAGGCCTGGTATTTCGAGTAATCTCCTTCTTCCTCATTCTACCAGGTAAGGGTTCCTAACCCTTTTTTTTTCTCCATTAATTTTCTGATTTTAAACAAAGGGAGGGTTGAAAATATTAACTAAGACCTTGAATTCATGTTTAATCATGGTGTTAATCTAGTGAGAGGGATTGGGTTGGGATAAACTTTACAGAGATAGGGTTGGTAATCTAATGGGTTCACATAGTGTTTGGCAAAATGCTTGAGAGAGTCCGAATTGCATGCATGACTTCCAGTTCTGAGTTGAATATGTTTAATTGTGAACTAGATTGACGGTACTAGTCGGTTCGGTGATTTGTGAGTAAAAGTTAAAAAAAGGGGAAACTCGACTCCAGATATGTATGGCTAACTTTAACCTTTGTAAAATCACTTGTGGTGTTCGAGCATATGGTACATGTATTGTTATGAATATGTGCAACTAGTTTTCCGAATTATGTTAAAGTGAGAAGTGTACTACTTTTCTGTCTTTAGTTGATCACCACACTACCATGCTATGTAAAATGGTGCTAGAAGGCTATGTAAAGAAGTTGTATTCTTATCGCTAAAATATTCTGTGATGGAATTGTGATTTGTCATCGTGGATATGAGAATTGATTGTTTGGTCGGATCGGGTTGCGCGCCGCAATAGGGGAGATAAGGGTGATATGTGAGAAGTGATAAGGGTGTGATTGTGATTGTCATATGGGATCGGGTTGCACGCCGCAATAGAAACACAACAAATGATTGTGATTGTCAGGTGGGATCGGGTTGCACGCCGCAATAGAAGAAATAAGGGTGAAATGTGAGAAGGGACAAGGGTGGAATTGAGATTGGGATTATGATGAAGTGAAAATTGTGGAACTTCCATTGTGTGTCTTTCTATGTCTTGTGCGGTGATTGTGTGACACTTTGTCTGTCTCTTGCCTGTGCATTATTGAGTTTACTTAGAGTAAAGTTTGTTCATACATACCAGTACAATTCAAATGTTCTGACTTCCATTTGCCGGGAGCGCTACATTTTTGTGATGATTGTAGGTGGTTCTATAGCAGGTACTCCAACCCACCGACAGTAGTGCCTCCTCTACATCCTATTAGCTGATTTGGTGAGCCCCTCTCCTCTTAGGGCCCAGTGTGGTTCATGCCACCTTTTCTTCCGGATTTACATTTTGGTATTTGTGTAAGGTATATCCGGAGCCTTGTTACCGGCAAGCATTATATATAACTCCTTCGTACTCTTGAGGCTCCGTAGACAGGAAGTGTGGGTTATGTACTTATGTATTTTGGGCAGTATGACTTGTAGACCACGTAAAGTAAAACTGGGTGTTATGTATATTTTGTATTTATTGTACTACATGTTGGTAATGATAGAATTCTATGGTTACATTTCAAATTGTAAGAATGCGTCTTAAATACAGTTGAATAATGTACATCGAAAATCTCGGGTGATGCGTGGGAGGGAAAAAGAAATCCAGGTCTGCTTGACTGGGGCTACCCGGTCGAGTGCCGGTCGTGTCCCTTAGTTTTGGGGCGAGACAAACTTGGTATCAGAGCCTAAGGTTTTAAACGAGTCCTATGATGTCTCGAAGCAGTGTCTAGTAGAGCCCTTCTTATCGGTGTGTTGTCGACCACATCTTTAATTAGGGAGCTACACGGACATTTAGGAAATTACTCTTTTCATTGTTATTCTATATCGTGCGGTGACGTGGAGAGTGAAAGTGTCCTTGTCTAGTTCGTGCTTTGTTCCAAAATTTCTTTCAGTTATGGCAACAAAGAAGAGAGCTCGACTCGGCCTTGAGGCCAATGCCACCCCAAGTGTGGCTGTGAATCATGTACCTGGTAGTGCGGGTGAGAGTGACTCCCCAGCCTTGAATTTGCCGAACCCTTCTATTCCGGATCAAAGCATTCATGTTCCTGCGGAGGGTGCTGCAATCCCTCCCACTGACATTCCTGATCCCTCTACGGTTCCAGCTTCTGGTCCCAGTACGTCTGAAGGGGACCTCAGAGGAGCTATTCATATGTTAACTCAGTTGGTGGCCGCTCAGGCCCAAAGATCTCATGCTACCCCTGCGTCCTCCAGCGGACAGGGAGATTTCGCCGGCTCCAGAGTCAACCAGTTTCTGCGGTTGGCTCCTCCAGAGTTCTTAGGTACGGATCCAGAGGCCGATCCACAGGATTTTCTTGATGAGAAGTGCAAGACCCTTCGGGTGATGAAGGCTACAGGGACAGAGGGGGTTGAGTTAGCTTCGTACAGGCTGAGGGGAGCAGCATATTCCTGGTTCGAGATGTGGGAGGGTTCCTGTGGAGAGGGAAGTCCTCCGGCTAGATGGAGCGAGTTCGTGGATGCGTTCATGGATCATTTTTTGTCTGTCGAGACTGTGGCTGCCCGTGCCACTGAGTTTGAGGTCCTCAAGTAGAGCAATATGAGTGTTTGGGAGTACCACATGGAGTTCGTAAGGTTGTCCAAGTATGCTCCCAAGTTGTTGTCAACCATGGATGCTCGAGTTCGACGATTATTTCAGGGTCTCAGTCTTTTGGTTGTGAATGAGGCTGCTACAATGGCTTTGCACTCGGACATGAATAATGGGAAGATTGTGGGATTCGCCCAGGCTACGGAGGCTAGAAAGATGAAAATACGGGCAGACAGAGAGAGTAACAGCAGGGCCCGGTCGGTGGGTCACTCAGGGAGCGCAGTTTCAGGGGGGAGACCAATTCAGGGGAGGGGGCCATCAGGGCCATCCCAGTTTTATGCACAGTCTTCAGCGAGTGCACCGCCATCAGTTCACCATTTTTAGCCGAATAGTCACTGGAGATCAGGATCCGACAGTAGGAGACCCCAGTAGTTAGATCATACCGGAGGAAGGTTCCAGCAGCAGGGGAGGGCTATATGCCCTCAGTGAGGATGGTTCCATAATGAGGCCTGTTATTTGGATCGCATAATATGCTATAGGTGTAGGGTGAGGGGTCATCTTCAGCAGGATTGTCGTACGCCCAGCCAGGGCATGGGTAGGGGGTTTGCCCAGTCATCCGATTTTTCAGCCGCCACATCTTCAGTGCGTCCTCCATCTCCTGCAGGACGTGGTGTAATTAGGGGTGGGGCTCGTGGTAGAGGCGGACCCTTCCAATTTTATGCTTTGAGTGGTCGCTAGAACGCGGAGGCTTCTTTAGATGTTGTCACAGGTATTCTGAATGTTCAAGCACTTGATTGCTATGCTCTTATTGATCCGGGGTCCTCCTTGTCCTATGTTACCCTGTTTATTGCTTCAAGTTTCGGGATAAAACCCGAACAGCTTCATGAGCCGTTCTCTATATCAACTCCGGTTGGTGATTCTATTACAGCAACGCAAGTCTATAAGAATTGTGTGGTCACGGTATGTGGTCGCGTTACCACGGCTGATCTTATTGAGCTTGAGATGGTAGATTTTGATATTATTATAGGAATGGACAGGCTTTATTCGTGCTTTGCTAAGCTCGACTGCCGAACGAAAGTCATGAGACCCGAGTTTCCTAATGAGCCGGTTATTGAGTGGAAGGGGAATGGTGTGGTGCCGAAAGGTAGGTTTATCTCCTGCCTTAAGGCCTCGAAGATGATTAAGAAGGGGTGTATCTATCATTTGGTCCGGGTCGCGGACACCGCTTCAGAAGTGTCGGCCCCCGAGTCCGTGTCAGTTGTGAATGAGTTTCTTGAAGTATTTCCGGACGAGCTTCCAGGGATTCCGCCAGATAGAGAGATTGATTTTGGGATTGATGTACTACCAGATACGCAGCCAATATCTATCCCACCATACAGAATGGCGCCAGCAGAGTTAAGGGAGTTAAAGGAGCAGTTTAAGGATTTACTGGATAAGGGGTTCTTTCGGCCGAGTGTGTCGCCGTGGGGTGCTCCTGTTCTTTTTGTTAGAAAGAAGGATGGGTCGCTTCAGATGTGTATTGATTATCGGCAGCTCAACAAAGTCTCTATCAAAAACAAGTATCCATTGCCTCGAATAGATGATTTGTTTGATCAATTGCAAGGTGCGAGGTTCTTCTCCAAAATTGATTTACGGTCTGGGTATCATCAGTTGAAGATAAGGAAGCACGATGTTCCTAAGACCGCCTTCAGGACTCGTTATGGTCATTTTGAATTTCTGGTAATGTCCTTTTGGTTGACAAATGCTGCAGGAGCTTTTATGGATCTTATAAATCGGATTTTCAAGCCCTTTCTAGACTCCTTCGTGATTGTTTTTATTGATGAAATCCTTGCCTACTCGCGGAGTCGGGAAGATCATGCTAATCACCTTAGAGCAGTCCTACAGTCTCTTCGTCATCACCACCTGTATGCTAAATTTTCGAAATGTGAGTTTTGGCTAGAATCAGTCGCGTTTTTGGGTCATGTTGTTTCCAGAGAAGGGATTCAGGTTGATCCCCAGAAGATCGCAGTAGTGAAAGATTGGCCTAGACCAACGACCCTGACGGAGGTTCGCAGTTTCTTGGGTCTAGTTGGGTATTATCGGAGGTTTGTGGAGGGATTCTCTACCCTCGCCACTCCATTGATTAAATTGACGCAGAAAGCAGTGAAGTTCCAGTGGTCCGACGCTTGTGAGAAAAGTTTTCAGGAATTGAAATCGAGATTGACTTCGACACTGATATTGACCTTGCCAGAAGGTATAGAGGGATTTGTGGTTTATTGTGATACTTCAAGGGTTGGTTTGGGGTGTCTGTTGATGCAACGTGGGAAGGTCATAGCGTATGCTTTAAGGCAACTCAAGAATCACGAGAAGAATTATCCGACGCATGATTTGGAGCTCGCGGCTGTGGTGTTTGCATTAAAATTTTGGCGGCATTATCTTTATGGAGTCCACGTGGATGTGTTCTCAGACCACAAGAGTCTTCAATATTTATTGAAGTAGAAGGAACTGAATCTAAGGCAGCGGAGGTGGTTAGAATTGCTTAAGGACTATGATATGAACATCCTGTACCATCCAGGAAAGGCGAATGTGGTGGCCGACGCTCTCAGTCGAAAGTCTATGGGTAGTTTGGCTCATTGGAAGCGAATCAGAGATCCTTGGCTCAGGAGGTTTATCAATTGGCCAGTTTGGGGGTTTGTCTTTCGACCTCAGGCAAAGGGGAAGTTATGGTGCATAATGGGGCAAAATCGTCACTTGTAGCGGAAGTCAAGGAGAAGCAGTTTATTGATCCAGCATTGGCACAGTTGAAGGAGGCAGTTCTGAATGGAAAGATTTCGGCACTTTCACTCGGTAGCAATGACGGAGTGTTGCGATGTCAAGGTAGGCTATGTGTTCCAGATGTAGGTAATCTTCGAGGAAGGGTAATGGCGGAGGCTCATAGCTCCCGGTATTCTGTGCACCCAGGTGCTACGAAAATGTACCATGATCTCCGGGACGTTTATTGGTGGAGCGGTAGGAAGAGGGATGTGGCGGACCATGTATCCAAATGTTCGAATTATCAACAGGTGAAGGCCGAGCATCAGAGACCCGGTGTGTTAACCCAGCTTGTGGAAATACCGACGTGGAAGTGGGAAATGATTAATATGGATTTTGTGGTAGGGTTACCTCGCACTCAGCGCAAGTTCGACTCGATTTGGGTGATAGTGGATCGACTCACGAAATCAGCTCACTTTTTGCCAGTCAAGTCCACCGACACAGCGGAACGGTATGCCCAATTGTACATCAAGGAGATAGTTAGACTTCATGGAACTCCAGTTTCTATTATCTCAAATCGAGGGGCCCAGTTTACAGCTAATTTTTGGCGGAAATTTCAGCAAGGTTTGGGTACTCAGGTAAATGGCAGCACGACTTTCCATCCACAGACTGACGGTCAGGCAGAGCGGACTATTCAGACGCTCGAAGATATGCTACGGTATTGTGTTTTAGACTTCAAGGGTAATTGGTATGATCATTTGCCGCTTGTCGAGTTTGCTTATAATAACAGCTTCCATGCTAGTATCCAAATGGCTCCGTTTGAGGCATTGTACGGAAAGAGGTGTAGATCTCCGATCGGATGGTTCGATGTTGGTGAAGAAGAATTGTTAGGACCAGATCTTGTGCACCAAGCTATGGGACAAGTTAGAGTCATTCAAGAGAGGATGAAAGCTGCTCAGAGTCGTCAGAAATCCTACGCGGATGTTCGTCGAAGAGAATTGGAGTTTCAGGTAGATGATTGGGTGTTCTTAAAGGTGTCCCCCATGAAGGGAGTGATGCGGTTTGGGAAGAAAGGGAAGTTGAGCCCTAGGTACGTCGGTCCATATCGAATTGCTCAAAGGATAGGACGGGTGGCTTATAGGTTAGAATTGCCCCATGAAATGTCATTAGTGCACCCAGTGTTCCATGTGTCTATGTTGAAGAAAGTGGTTGGAGACCCATCCGCCATCGTGCCAGTTAGGACTATTGAGGTTAATGAAGAGCTATCATACGAAGAGGCTCCGGTTGCTATTCTTGATAGGCACGTCCGTAGATTGAGAAACAAAGAGATTGCTTCTGTTAAAATGTTGTGGCGAAGTCAACGAGTCGAGGAAGCCACGTGGGAAAGGGAGAAAGAAATGAAAGAAAAATACCCCCATATGTTTGAGCAAGTGTAGTAGTGATCGTGGGAATTATGGTTCCAAGCCAATTTGATGTTGTACTCAGATTCGTGCAAAGGCACCCCATTTTGTTTTTCTTTCCTCTCCTAATTGCCTTATTGTTGTAACTTTCCAATGCGTGCTAAAACTGTATACAAAGTTGTTAAATAGGTGGTGTGCCACCTTTAAGGAAAATATAAGCTTCGTGAAACAAATGTGCTAAGTAAGTGATTAATGGTAGTGTTGATTGGTAATGGTTAAAAGAATTGTCTATGATCTATTGAGGTGATTGAACTGTATGGGGCGCACTGAAATGGCCCAAAGTTATGTGCAAATTATGTTCCACTAATTGAATCTTATGCCAATTTGTGATGAGAAGAGGATGAGCTATATGTATTTGTCATGGTGATTGGATATGTGCAAGTGTTGAGGTAATGAATGGTATACCAGTTGCAGGGATAACCAAAATTGTGTAATGATGCTTGGAAATGTGTTTCGGGGGCTCTGTGTCAGGTGGATAGGTCTAAATACAAAGGAAACTCTGGCGAAAATTTCTGAAAATACTGGAGTTAGTGTAAATTGGGAAGTTTGCACATCATGTTTTCAAAAACCAAATGATTTCCAAAATCCTCATTCGAGGACGAATGATTTTTAAGGGGGGGAGAATGTAAAGACCCGTAAAATTTCTTGCTTAAAATAATGCCCGAATAAGTCCCCGAGTTGTTATCTCTATGGAAATTCTTAAAACGGACCTTGATTTTGTAAAAATACCCCCGGGATTTGAAAGAACTTAATTTTTCCAGAAATTTGGGTGTTACGCGACGCACTATGCGATCACATAATGTGTATGCGGACCGCATAGTGGTCGCCTACACGGGAAGATTACTGCCCAGCTGAAGGGGTGTTATGCGACGCACAATGCGATCACATAACGTGTATGCGGACCGCATAGAGGTCGCATACAGGGGCAAAATGTTTCCAAATTTTGGCTCACTTGAGGGCCATTTTGCGGTCCAATATGCGGACCGCATGTCAGGAATGCAATCGCATTCCTGACCGCATATTCCACACGGTGTGTTAATTTTCTAAATTTTTATACCCGACCCCAGTTTCATTTAACCCCTGCCCCCTTTCATTTTAACAAGTTTTCTGAACAAAATAGAGAGAAGGAAAGGAGAGTTCTTGAGAGAGGAAGTGGTCCTTCCATCAAAGTGATTTTCAAATTCTCTCAGGCCTGGTATTTCGAGTAATCTCCTTCTTCCTCATTCTAGCAGGTAAGGGTTCCCAACCCTTTTTTTTTCTTTCCATTAATTTTCTGATTTTAAACAAAGGGAGGGTTGGCATGGATTGACTCTTTAAAATATTAATTAAGACCTTGCATGCATGTTTAATCATGGTGTTAATCTAGTGAGAGGGAGTGGGTTGGGATAAACTTTACTGAAATAGGGTTGGTAATCTAATGGGTTCACATAGTGTTTGGCAAAATGCTTGAGAGAGTCCGAATTGCATGCATGACTTCCAATTCTGAGTTGATATGTTTAATTGTGAACTAGATTGACGGTACTAGTCGGTTCGGTGATTGTGATTGTCAGGTGGGATCGGGTTGCACGCCGCAACAGTTGTCAGGTGGGATCGGGTTGCACGGTGCAACAGTTGTCAGGTGGGATCGGGTTGCACGCCTCAATAGAAACACAACAAATGATTGTGATTGTCAGGTGGGATCGGGTTGCGCACCGCAACAGAAGAAATAAGGGTGAAATGTGAGAAGGGATAACGGTGGAATTGAGATTGTGATTATGATGAAGTGAAAATTGGGAAACTTCCATTGTGTGTCTTTCTATGTCTTGTGCGGTGATTGTCTGATTCTCTGTGTGTCTCTTGCCTGTGCATTATTGAGTTTACTAAGAGTAAAGTTTGTTCATACATACCAGTACAATTCAAATGTACTGACGTCCCTTTGTCGGGGGCGCTACATTCTTGTGATGATTGTAGTTTGTTCTATAGCAGGTACTCCAGCCCACCGACAGTAGTGCCTCGTCTACGTTCTATCAGCTGATTTCAAAAACCAAATGATTTCCAAAATCCTCATTCGAGGACGAATGATTTTTAAGGAGGGGGGAATGTAAAGACCAGTAAAATTTCTTGCTTAAAATAATGCCCGAATAAGTCCCCGAGTTGTTATCTCTGTGGAAATTCTTAAAACAGACCTTGATTTTGTAAAAGTACCCCCGGGATTCGAAACAACTTAATTTTTCAAGAATTTTGGGTGTTATGCGACGCACTATGCGATCGCATAACGTGTATGCGGACCGCATAATGGTCGCATGCACGGGCAGATCACTGCCCAGTTGAAGGGGTTTTATGCGATGCATAATGCGATCAAATAACGTGTATGCGGACCGCATAATGGTCGCATACACGGGCAGAATAGTTCCAAATTTTTGCTCACCTGAGGGCCATTCTTCAGTCCAATATGCGGACCGCATGTCAGGAATGCGATCGCATTCTTGACCGCACATTCGACACAGTCTGTTAATATTCTAAATTTTTATACCCGACCCCAGTTTCATTTAACCCCTGCCCCCTTTCATTTGAACAATTTTTCTGAACAAAATAGAGAGAAGGAAAGGAGGGTTCTTGAGGGAGGAAGTGGTCCTTCCATCAAAGTATTTTTCAAAGTCTCTCAGGACTGGTATTTCGAGTAATCTCCTTCTTCCTCATTCTAGCAGGTAAGGGTTCCCAGCCCCTTTCCTTTCTTTCCATTTAATTTTCTGATTTTAAACAAAGGGAGGGTTGGCATGGATTGACTCTTGAAAATATTAACTAAGACCTTGCATGCATGTTTAATAATGGTGTTAATCTAGTGAGAGGGAGTGGGTTGGGATAAACTTTACAGAGATAGGGTTGGTAATCTAATAGGTTCAAAAAGTGTTTGGCAAAATGCTTGAGAGATTCCGAATATGCATGCATTACTTCCAATTCTGAGTTCAATATGTTTAATTATGAACTAGATTAACGGTACTAGCCGGTTCGGTGATTTGTGAGTAAAAGTTAAAAAAAAGGGGAAACTCGACTCCAGGTATGTATGGCTAACTGCAACCTTTGTAAAATCACTTGTGGTGTTCGAGCATACGGTACGTGTATTGTTATGAATATGTGCAACTGGTTGTCTGAATTATGTTGAAGTGAGAAGCGTACTACTTGTCTGTCTTTAGTTGATCACCACACTACCATGCTATGTAAAACGGTGCTAGAAGGACAATGAATCCAAGAGTATGAATGTATATGCTAAAGGCTATGTAAAGAAGTTGTATTCTTATCGCTGACATTTTCTGTGATGGAAATGTGATTTGTCATCGTGGATATGAGATGTGATTGCTTGGTAGGATCAGGTTCCGCGCCGCAACAGGTGACATAAGGGTGATATGTAAGAAGTGATAAGGGTGTGATTGTGATTGTCAGGTGGGATCGGGTTGCATGCCGCAACAGTTGTCAGGTGGGATCGGGTTGCACGCTGCAACAGTTGTCACGTGGGATCGGGTTGCACGCCGCAATAGAAACACAACAAATGATTGTGATTGTCTGGAGGGATAGGGTTGCGCGCCGCAACAGAAGAAATAAGGGTGAAATGTGATAAGGGACAACGGTGGAATTGAGATTATGATTATGATGAAGTGAAAATTGGGAAACTTCCATTGTGTGTCTTTCTATGTCTTGTGCGGTGATTGTCTGACTCTCTGTGTGTCTCTTGCCTGTGCAGTATTGAGTTTACTAAGAGTAAAGTTTGTTCATACATACCAGTACAATTCAAATGTACTGACGTCCCTTTGTCGGGGGCGCAACATTCTTGTGATGATTGTAGTTGGTTCTATAGCAAGTACTCCAGCCCACCGACAGTAGTGTCTCCTCTACGTTCTATCAGCTGATTTCAAAAACCAAATGATTTCCAAAATCCTCATTCGAGGACGAATAATTTTTAAGG